>CM076575.1:197213037-197435075 GCA_034641835.2 Pinus albicaulis | reverse complement strand
TTTGACAGTAAATCATAACTCGATAATTGTTGTTCTTTATCAGAGAAGATGGAAAGAATGGAAACAAAAACAAAACGACAGGTTACAATAAGAAAAACATCACCATTGACATAGACCAGGATCCCATAAATCAACTTGTATTTGATGCTTCAAACCAGTTACAATCTTCAAGTCCAGTGGGCCTCTACAGCTTCAAACTTCTCATATCAACTTAGGTATCTTCAGTTACAAACAGAGCTTACAGCAGCTTCAGAAAACTATTTACATGCAACATATATTCAGAGACCAACCTTTGTCTCCTCTTATACAGAGGTATTTATAGAAGAAAATAGGAGGTAAGATGTAAAATAAGATCTTTAAGTTCAATTAATACAGTTTTAATGCTTCTTGGCCTTTGAGGGGCTTAACAGAGAAGATTTATGATATTTCCTCTGTATTGATTGATCTTCATTAAGTATTTTAGCCACTTAGCAGATTTTGTTGACTTTAAAATTCTTCAGGCAAAGTTTTTAATAACTTTGGTTGCTTTAAACAAAATATCCCTAACTGAGGCAATAAATCTGCGTTCTTTTGATTTATTTCAGGAGGTAGGTGGCACTGTGGTGGCTGGAGAGGATTCCATTCACCTCTAATGTGGCAGTGGAGGCTTTTCGGACTGTTATATTTCTTTATTATATCCCAAAACACCTTTAATTTGCTTTGATCTGTGTTTTAGGTCTGATTAGGCTTTATCTTTGTCTTTAGGTCTTCATGTTGTCTTTAATTGTGTGGATTAGGCATTTTATAGTCAAATTTACGCCTTAATCCCTTAAAATTGTGTTAAAATCTTTAAACATTGATTTCTGCTTTGATTTTATGCTATAATACTGATACTCTTTGTCTGTGGAGTTTGCTGTGTTTTTATTACTTTTGCAGGCGCACAAAGGATTTTAAAATAGCATCAGTGATCATGAGGCACGCGTGAAACATGATGTGGAACCCTGCAGAGTGATCTTCTTCAAGAATAAAATCCTAGGGGATTGTCATCCCTGGCCTTTGATTTCCTTTAAGAAACTATGTAAAAGCTTTAAAACCTGCAAAAATGCACAAAAAGTTATAAAATCTTGTGTGGATGGGTTAAACTACTTCAGAGGTTTAGGTTAGAGCGTAGCCGTTGGAGGAAAGCATCCAATGGTGAGGATTGCTTTCTGAGAATAATGGAGAGGCGGTTGGGTGAGTGAACGAAAGATTAAGTCCAAGCCGTAGATGCATGTTGAACAATGACTGAGATCAATCCGGGTTTTTATAAGGCGGAAGGAAAAATTATAATGAAAATAGGGGGAAAATACCATGTAAACGGGGAAAACCTTAATTGACAACGAAAAAGGCGTTAAATGATATTTTGGAGTCGCAAAACGATCTGGGATGTTGGATCAGATTGATCAATGGAGATCAACGGTGGAGATTCATTGATGAAATATCTGGGAAGAATGGTGGAGGGCGATGACTTTATGGCTAGATGCAATTTGGGCCATCGGATTAAAAGAATGGATGGTGGAGATCAAAAGAGAGGAATGCAATGTAATGGAGAAAGGTGGTTTGGTGGAAAACCATAATGGTTTTCGCACAGATTTGAGGCGGTTTCCCAAATATTCAAAAAAAAAAATGTGATATGCCTCGCCGCCCGCCATGTGTCCTGAGGAAAACCAATTTTTTCGCATTTTTCCTCGGTGCTAAAGCTATGGCACAGAAAAAATGTGAAACTTAATGTCAGCCGTCGGATGGATGGGCGCAGATCCAACGGTGCTGATTGCATGCGATGGAGGGCAAGATGTGAGGGAGGAAAAGGCAGTCAGGGTCAAAGGCGGATTAGATCTGGACCATCGAATCACAGGACTGAATGGTCAGGATTTATCGATGGGGGAGGAAGGTCCCAAAGGAGTTGGGACTATCGGGTTTAATCTGGACCGTTAGATGTTCAGGATGAACGGTCCAGATTGAAAGATGGAGCATTGAAAGTAATATGAGGTGGGGGTTCAGGTGGAGGTTGGGTAAATGTGGACCGTTGATCTGCAGAGATCAACGGCAGAGATTCACCGAAGAAATTACATTGACAGGGCTTTGTAAAATAACAAGGAAATTTAGGCTAGATCTGGACCGTCGGATCTGTTAGTGACCTATAATATAGGATTCATAATTTTGACTTGTGTTACGTCCCTATATTACTAGTATAGTCCCTTATTGTTGTTATTTTAACCCCCTTATTGTTATTATTGTACCCTTGTAACCCCCATTTTGTTATTATTGTGCCCTTAAATTATTATTGTTAGTTCGGCTAGGATTACATTGTGGCCCACTAGGATTACATTATGGCCCCATGGACTCCTATATATAGAAAGGAGGTTTTGTAAATTGTATCATCCAAGAATTGTTCATTTATGTAATGTATTGGAGGTTGCCCCCTCGAAGTGGCTTATTTCTAAGGCGTTGATATCTCTTTTCTTCTATTTTTGGAGCTGCTTACACAACATTTGGTATCAGAGCTTTGGATTCTAGGGTTTCGCTACTCCAAACAGGTCATCGTGGAATTTTCGCTATAACTTTTTTTCTACGAAGTTTCAGAAGCTGAAATTTTTAGGGTGCGAAGAAGAAATCCCGAGGAAGATTGTCTAAAAATTTTAGAGCTTGGTTCGCAATATTTTTGGAGATATGATCTGTGAAAGTTAGGACTTTTTCAGGCTCCTAAACAAGTCATCGTGGAATTTGTGCTATAACGTTTTTCATTTAAGGTTCGGGACCTGAAATTTTATGAAGGTAAGTCAAATCCCTAAGAAATTCATCAAAAAATTTCAGAGCTTGGTTCATAATATTTTTGGAGATATGATCTGTGGAAGGTAGTACTTTTGCAGGCTCCTGAATTTCATCTCAAAGAGGTGATCGTGGGAAAAGTTCAATAACTCTCTCTCTGTGCAGTGGAATTGAGTGTCGTTAAAAGTGGTCACAAGTAAACAGACTGTAGTTTCGTAGCTATCAATTTCAGAGATAAAGGATGAAACAGTGACACGTGGCAAGTCCTACAAGTTTGCTCTACTGAACCAGTCCAGAATTAGGTCATTGTGGGAGATTGGACACAACTTTGTCTTGGGGAATCCAAATCGTGGTCGCATCATGGCATTTGAAAGATAATTTAGAGAGCTACGTTGGTACCAAAATCAAATATTAAATTACTTCAATAACAGAGATAATACAATTTCAATATCGAGCTCCTCAAAGCTAGTAAAAGGTGTGTATTTTTTTCCGAATTGCATAAGTCTTGTTTGAAGAATCAAGTTGAAATGATTCCAAGGGCATCTTGTAGAATAGATATCAATATTGGATTCTAAAATGGCCCCTAAAAAGAATTCAACACCCATCAAGCCTTCAGAAGGCTCTACCATGACTCATGAAGATGAAGAATTGCAACATGATCTATCAAAATTACAAGAACAAGTGCAACAAATTTCACTCTCGCAAAGAGCAGCAAAAAATGAAATGGAAGTTTGGAAGAAAGGTGTGGAAGTGAAGATGGATGGCGTAAAAGGAATATGGATGGCGTAGAAGCTAAGATGGATGGCATGGAAGCTGGCATGGAAGCTAAGATGGATGACATGAAATACAACATGGAAAACATGAAGAATGATCTAAAAACAGACATCGAAGGTTTGACAAAGTTGATACAAGAAATGTTTCCTAATGGTGAAAAGATAGTAGAAGAACCTCATGATGAGAACAAAATCAATGCTAATCGTGATTTCATAAACTCTAATGTTGGCGGGAAGAACCACCATATTCCAAAAATGGATATGAGGAAGTTTGATGGAAAGGATCCTGTAACATGGATACTACAGATGGAGCAATATTTTGATCTCCATAACGTGCAAAACACACAAAGGTACGCATTGCAACTTTACATTTAGAACAAAATACATTTGTATGGTATCGATGGCTTTGCTCCCATAAAAAAATTGTCACTTGGTCAATTTTTACGGAAGAAATGATAGCACATTATGATGATACAAAGAGCAACACCTTCTTTAGCCAATTGATAAATCTCAAACAAAAGGGTTTA
This sequence comes from Pinus albicaulis, assembly GCA_034641835.2. Lineage (NCBI taxonomy): Eukaryota > Viridiplantae > Streptophyta > Pinopsida > Pinales > Pinaceae > Pinus > Pinus albicaulis. The sequence continues at coordinate 197,430,988 of CM076575.1, read as the reverse complement.
GTGGGGCAACACATTGAGGAATTCCAAAAATTGAATATAAGGGTAACTGATATTCCAGAGGAACACAGGATCGATCTCTTCATAGGCACTTTAAAAGATAATATCCAACATGAAGTTCGCGTTTTGGAACCAGATTCATTGGAGAAGGCATTCAGGTTGGCAAGAAAAGTTGAATGTAAAATAATGGCGACAAGGAAGCCTACCACTCAATTCTATAAAGAATGAAGTGTTGCTACGCCTAGATTTCCACAACCTACAAGGTTGACACCACAAAAATTGGAAGAAAAAAGAGCAAAAGGGCTTTGCTACAGTTGTGATAGCAAATACACTAAAGGTCATAAGTGTGCTGAGAAGAAATTATTTTACACAGATTGTGAAGAGGAAGAAGAAAATGAACAAGAAGAGGATATACACCAGGAACCAGCCCTAGAAGAGGAAGAAATGAGTCCGACCATATCGTGTAATGCATTGGCAGGAATTACCACTCCTCAAACTCTCAAGATAGAAGGACATATCAAGAAGAAAAAGGTAATAGTGTTGATTGATTCAGTAGCACCCATAATTTTATTCATTGTAAGGTAGCCAAGGAATTAAATTGTTTCCTATACCCAGCACCAGAATGTCAAGTGATGGTTGCAAATGGAGGAATTATAAATTGCTCTAGAAAATGCCATAATATCAAGCTAACCATGGGGGAATATGTATTGACTAGTTCAATGCTTTCCATTCCTATGGGAGGTGCTGATGTTGTACTAGGAGTACAATGGTTACAATCTTTGGGGACGGTAGCTTTTAATTTTCAAGAACTTTTCTTGAAATTTTTTTCAGAAGGAAAGGAAGTCGAATTACGGGGTATTGCAGGGAAGCCAAGAAATATAATAAGCTCTAATGTCATTAAAAAGCTTATAAATAAAGAACAACGAGGTGTAATTGCAAAATTATGCTAACTAGAAGTTCCAACATCAAAATCATCTATTTCTGCAGATCTCCAACAAGTCTTGGACAATCATTCCAAGGTGTTTGAAACTCCCAAAGGACTCCCACCTATTCGTGATCATGATCATGCTATTCTTTTGATTCCAGGAAGTGTTCCTCCAAACATCAGGCCTTATAGATATCCTTACTTCCAAAAGAGCGAAATTGAACGTATGATTGCAGAAATGTTAGAGGCGGGTATAATTCAACCTAGTCAAAGTTCTTTCTCTGATCCTATAGTATTGGTACACAAGAAGGATGGATCATGGCGAATGTGTCCGGATTATAGGGAGCTCAATAAGCTCACCATTAAAGATAAATTTCCCATTCCTGTGATCGATGAATTATTGGATGAATTACATGGAGCAATTTATTTTACCAAGTTGGATCTTCGTTCAGGATATCATCAAATTAGAATGAAGACTGAAGATATTCCAAAAACAGCATTTCGAACTCATGAGGGTCATTATGAATTTTTGGTCATGTCTTTTGGCATTACCAATGCATCTTCTACATTTCAAGGGTTGATGAATTCCATTTTCAAACCCTTCCTTAGAAAATTTGTGCTAGTATTTTTTAATGATATACTAATCTATAGCAGGTCTTGGAAGGATCATGTTGAACATGTTGACAGGGTGCTCAAACTATTGCAGGAGAAACAATTATATGCAAAAAAATCCAAATGTTTCTTTGGAGTACAAGAGGTGGAATATCTGGGTCATATTGTATCTCACGAGGGTGTTAAAGTAGACCCTAATAAAATTAAAGCCATTAAGGAATGGAAAGTCCCCACGACCATAAAGCAGTTGCGAGGATTTCTCGGGTTAACAGGGTATTATCGCAAGTTTGTTAAGAATTATGGGAGAATAGCAGCACCTCTAACAACATTATTGAAGAAAGATGTATTTTCATGGACTCCTGAAGCAACTAAGGCCTTTGAACATCTTAAAGAGGCAATGTGCCTAGCACCAGTCTTAGCTACGCCAGACTTCACAAAAACCTTTATTGTGGAATGTGATGCCTCAGAAAATGGAATTGGTGCTGTTTTAATGCAAGAAGGAAGACCCATTGCTTTTGAAAGTCTTCCAATCAAAGGAAAGTATTTACAGAAACCTATTTATGAGAAGGAAATGTTAGCAATACTACATGCACTAAAGAAATGGCGAACTTACCTAATGGGAAGACACTTCAAGGTAAAAACTGATCATGATAGTCTTAAACACTTTTGGAACAAAGACTATCTTCAGAAGAGCAGCAAAAATGGGTCACAAAGATGTTGGGTTATGACTTTGAAATAATCTACAAAAAAGGAAAGGTTAATGTTGTTGCAGATGCACTCTCAAGAAAGAATGAAGAGGTGGAAGCATTGCTTTGTGCCATTTCTATTATCCAACCAGATTAGATAACCGAAGCAAGAGATGAATGGAAGAAGGACAAAGATGTATGGACACTCATTCAAAAGTTGCAGCAAGATCCTAGTACATCTGATACATTTAGTTGGAAAAATGATTCCTTATGGTACAAAGATCGCTTATATCTTTATAATAATTCCCAACTAAAACAAAATATTCTTCTGGAATTGCACACTTCTCCTTTAGGAGGACACTCAGGATTTTTAAAAACTTACCACAGGGTGAAGAAAGAATTTTTTTGGGATGGCCTTAAATCTGATATTAAAAAGTTTGTGGCGGAATGTTTGGTTTGCCAGCAGAATAAAGTGGAAACAATTAAGACCTCGAGACTTCTACAACCTTTATCCATTCCAAGTCAACGTTGGGAGGAGATTTCAATGGATTTTATCACAGGTTTACCTAAGTCCGAAGGAAAGAGTGTCATCATGGTGGTAGTTGATAGACTTACCAAGTATGCACACTCTTGTGCATTATCTCATCCATTTAAAGCAAGTACAGTTGCTACTACATTTATGGACAGAATTCAAAAGCTACATGGAAGCCCAAGGGTTATTGTGAGCGACAGAGATCCCATTTTTACTGGAAATTTTTGGACGGAGTTATTTTCTTGTTGGGTACTCAATTAGCTCATAGCTCATCTTATCATCCTCAATCTGATGGTCAAACTGAGATAGTAAATAAATGTTTGGAAGGATATCTTCGTTGTTTTGTATCTGACAAACAAACACAATGGGTCAAGTGGTTACCTCTTGCTGAATGGTGGTATAACACTTCCTTCCATACTGCAGCAAAAATGACCCCATTTATGGCACTTTATGGATATCATCCACCATTGACCACATCATATTTAAGGCAAAATTCGAAGGTTCAAGTAGTGGAAGATCACATCGAGCATCAGTAAGAAGTTCTCCAACTCTTAAAGGATAAACTGAATTTGGCACAAAATCGAATGAAACAACAGGTAGATCAACATCGCAGCAAGAGAAGTTTTGATGTAGGAGATTGGGTATTTTTACAGCTATAACCATACAAACAAATGTCCCTCAAGCAAGCTAAGAAGGATAATAAATTATCGCCAAAGTACTATGGTCCTTACAAGGTGTTGCAAAATATTGGTACTATGGCATACAAATTGAAGCTTCCTACTTCTTCGCGAGTACATCCAGTTTTCCATGTTTCATGCTTAAAGAAGGTTGTAGGTGAAAATCTTCCAGTTCAAACAATATTGCCAGAACTTGATGAGGAAGAAAAAATCATATTGGAAATTGAAGCGGTCATGGAAACAAGAACTCGACAACTACGGAATCAATCAATTTCAGAGTATCTCATCAAGTGGAAGAACTTACCCACTGAAGATTCTACATGGGAGGATGAGAATTTTATGTAGAAGCACCCAGAGCTACTCAAGCGTTGAGGACAACACTTTTTTGAAGGAGAGGGGCATGTTAGGTCCCTATATTACTAGTATAGTCCCTTATTGTTGTTAGTGTAACCCCCTTATTGCTATTATTGTACCCTTGTAACCCCCATTTTGTTATTATTGTGCCCTTAAATTATTATTGTTAGGTCGGCTAGGATTACATTGTGGCCCACTAGGATTACATTATGGCCCCATGGACTCCTATATAGAAAGGAGGTTTTGTAAATTGTATCATCCAAGAATTGTTCATTTATGTAATGTATTGGAGGTTGCCCCCTCGAAGTGGCTCATTTCTAAGGCGTTGATATCTCTTTTCTTCTATTTTTGGAGCTGGTTACACAACAATTTGATTGTTGGTAATCTTGTAAATCTATACATACTTTGTCTTCTGCAAGTTGTATTCACATATTTTGTAAAAAATAAAAAAAATAAAAAAATCAAAAAAAGGGTAAAAAGTCCTAAAAAGAAAAATCAAAGGACTTAGAAAAAATAAAATACCCCAAAAGAAAAATGAATAAAAAATGAAAGTGTGCACACATAATTGAAACTACTTTTTACCTTTTGACTATGGCAGAGTGTTAATAAATTCCATAGTCCATGATGAGTTAAACAGTTTAATCTTGACTTGTCATGTTTCAATTTCACTCGTTGTAGATATAGAATAATGAATTGTCATACAGTTTAATCATGGCAAGTGAGCAGTTATGTAGAGAAATAATTGAATCCAACATTTTAATCTGTATTCATGGATGAAATAAGTGTAGAATTAGATAGTTTTATTTGCTTTTAGAAAGAATAAATGCTATAAAGGTTGCTAGCTAAAATGCACCTTACTAAAAAGGAAGAAAAAATGTTAGCATGATAAGCTAGGAAGGTAGAGGAAGGTGAAAAGTCTCAATGTAAATATCATTCATCATGGGCTGCAAAATAGCTAACTTCCCCTTCCCATAGTCATGAAACATTCCAAACTATCAGTCAGAAAGGCTCAAGGCATTTCCTTGACTTTTGTTGGGACCAGACCCAAGGCTCTATGACTGATCAGTTGAAAGTGTAAAATTCTTATATTAATCCCCAAAAATCACATCATTGTTCCATTTCATGCATTCATTCCCCTGAATAATTCTAAGTAAAACTCCATTTTTACTTAAAGACACTATAATTCCGATTTGACTAATTTCCATCATCACATGAGAAACATTAAATCCTCAAAATTACATTATATCTTAAGTTAAAGTGATAATATTAATGCAAATTATCTTTTAAACTTCACTTTACTTGGTTATGTTTATGTATTTTTAGTATACCTTGTCCTATTTTCATATTAACTTTAACTTATATATTAAATCCCTATTGAAATAACCTTTTCCTATAGAATATAACTCCTTTTATATAAATAGCCCCAAAAAACCCATATATTTTAATTTTAGCCAAAGTTAATAAATCCCACATGTTTAAATAAAATACTCAAATTACAACCCTTATGGCTAAAATATATCTTTATATATTATCACGCCCCCTATGGTAAGGAAATCGCTTTGATTGAATTACCATATAATAAAAATATATGAAAAAGTCTTTAAACATGTTTAATTATATGCTTAAAAAGAAAAAATAACGAAGTTTTGTTTAAAATAAACTTCAAATAAACTATCCCCTTTGCTTATTTTTCCTTCACTGACTCCCTTTTCCCGAGGTTAAAAGCACAACCTAACCAAATTCCCAATACATATCCCATACCCCAAACTTTAACCTTGGTTAAATCCCTTTTAAAACCCTCCCGATCGCTTTTTTCATTGGAAAAAGTCTGCTTGTACATAAAACTTAACCATATCCCTTTCTCCATCAGAATGAATTTCAACCCTTCGATCTCCAAATCCCTTTTAATCCGACGATCCATATTCAACGTGACATATCCATTCCATTCCCATTTTTCCATCGCATTAAATGATAACCGTCAGATCATTATTCATTTCAAAATCCAGCGGCCTAAAATGAAAACGATGACTTTGATTTCCCTGCTCCTTTCCTTTTAAATTGTGACCCTTTGCTTGTCAAAGCCAGATCCGATGGCTGATACCTCATATCGCAACCATAAAGTAATCGACCAAAGTTTTGTAAAATATGCACGATATGGGTTGTTTTCCAAAACCACCCCATATCGATGTGTCATAAAATAATTGGATCGCATTCAAAAAATGATTTACCACTTACCACTTCAGAACTACGCGAAAAATTCCCTGGCAAATCCAAAACTGCTCCCGCATATATGAAATAAATGCAATTAAATTTTGATTCAACTCAAGGTTTAATGCATTAAAACGTATGATTTTCCATTTCTTTTCATCTATTCGCACCTGCAAGCCTGTGTAAACCTCTCCCAAGCCTTTTTTCGCCATTTTCTAAACTTACTATTGAAACAGTAATCATTTGAAAGACCATTTCCTCTGAAATTCAAAACACAAAGAGCCACCATACCCTCTGATAGCCCAATTCAGCAGAATTGAAGACTACGCGCAACTGTGAACTTATTCGACTACAATTATATCTTTTAAAGGTATTTTTTCGTTGATATTATCCTTAAAAACTTTAATTTCAAAGGAAAAACATTGTTTTAGCAGCCATTTCATTTTTTACTGAATTATTCGCATAGAGAATCCAAAAAAAACCTCCAAAATACAAGGGGAAATGCTGTCAAATTTTCCCTAGAATACCTACTTTCCATTTTAGCAATTTTATCCATTCCCTGGTCATTTCTCACTGCTGAAATAAATCAAGATCACCCTCTGAGCATTAAAAATCGTTTTTCCATCCATAACCCTTCTTAGAACCCTATTTCACCAGAAAAATCATTCAAAAGTCCCTTGTTTCCAAAAGAAGAACTTAGCAAATAGTCTAAGCTTGCTCTATTCAGCTAAAAATGACGAAGAAACAAGTAATCCCCAAATCAGGAGGCCCAAAACCTTAGAAGAAAGCCTTTGCTAAAATCACTCAGCCTGAATCTTCTAAACTTGATAAACCCACCCCTCCACTCACTATTGATTCCACTGAAGTTGTTAGGCCTGTCCAACCTCTAGTTACTTCGCAAGAAAATAGTCCTCTTGTTGATCTTCATTACAGAATTTTAGACCGTTCAGTGGAGTTCAATTTACTTGATGTCTATAACTGGTGTTTTGGAAAGTTTGTAGAGAAAAGTGATAAATATATACTAGTTTGGGATTCCAATTTTCCAAAGTACATTGTCCCTCTTACTCATTCCACCCCTGATTTTGTCAAATTGTGTCAATCTTATTATCTTCCAGACCAGAGGTGCATTGTCAATAAAGATAGAGAAGTCATATTTTATATTAATGCTGAAACCATAAACTCTATGCTGCAATTAAACCATGACCCAAATGCTACTTCATTATCAATAGATGATTTAACTCAGCTTTACCTAGACCTAGATTTTGCTTCCAAATTCAAAATCTTTCAGACTTTTTTTCCCCACACAAGTTGATATCCCTAAGCTTAATCCTTCATTGGATACATTTGATTTTCCAAGTGAAACAAGGTAGATTGTCTCCATGCTGTCATTCATATTGGGATATAATAGTGATGAGTTCACTAATGTTGCTATCTTAGGTTTTCTTTCTACTTTGAGCCCTGGCCAGCCTCCATCCACTGTGTACAATTTTTCCAAGTTCATTGCAGAAAACATGCACTACCAACTCTCCAGATTGCTAGAAGAAGGAGTCTTTAGATATACCTCATATCTACTTCATCTCATTTTGTATTATCAAGCAGACAAGTTTCCTATTGAGTTTCAGATGATAGATCCAGAAGGGAATGTACTTTCAGTTGTGTTTTGGTCATCAATTTTGAGAAAATGGAATAGAGAATACAACTATGAAGACTTCAATGACTTGTTTATAGTACCTGCGATGAATTTATTGAATAAGGAACAAACCCCTAAAATTAATGAAGAAACAAAGAGAATCTTAGAGCTATATGAAAGCTGTAAAACAAGGGATTGTTATTTGTACAAGAACTACACAGAGATCAGAATATATGGTTCTCTCTTGGCTCCATATAAATTGCCTAGATTTGTAACAACAAGAATTTTTTATCTGGAATATTTGAGGTAGCTGTTGAATGCAGATGAATTCAATTTCATGGCTTCTAGAAAAAAGACTCAGTTTAAATTGAAAAATCAAGTTGGGCCATTCATTATGAACAATAGATAAGCATCAAATGATATTAATGTCAAGTTGAAAGAATACAAATTCCCATACAGATTTATATGGAATTATGATCCTCAGGTTGTTTTTAGTAAAATCAGCTTGAAATGCAAATTGTCTACTTTATTGCATGATCCCAAGCCTAAAATTGAAAAATATGCCAATAAACTTGAGTGGGAGCCAAATAATTTATTTGATGATGACTCACAGGGCATGCAGGACAGTGGAAAAGATAAACAGGTTGATCAAACACAGGTGGTGACAGTCAACAAAGAAGCTGAAATTATTCATAAAAGAAACAGAAAGGAAGATAGTTTCACAGCTGAAACTATTATAGATAAGAGATTCAGAATTCCCTACAATAAGAAAAGTAAATTGATTGATGAAGAAAGGGACAAAGCAATTAATGTTGAAGATAACAATGGTCATGAAATTGATGATGAGGCAACAAAGATAGTAACTGAAACACTTAAAGAGCTTGGAAATGTCCAACTTGAAGCACAAAAAAAGATACTGTCATGGTTGATAAACAAAAAAAAGTTGATATGCCCTCTTCTTCTAAAGAACCTGACAACACAGAGTCAGATATTCAAATCAGGTTCAGACAAATCAGAGAAACGAATGAAGAAATCAAAAGTGAAGTATATTCCAAGTTCCTTAAAGAAAAGCCTGGGAATAAAGATAGAATCCTCTCAGCTTTTGATTATTCTTCAAACAAATTGGTAATTTCATTTCTCAAGCCCACAGTGGCTGATCCAAAAACAATTGCAGATTATTCAAAGATAGACCTGGAAGTTGATGCAGATGCTGTCCATGAATTGGACCAAATAGAATTCCACAGGAGCAATACAGAGATTTTTTATTCTAAAATAGTCAATAAGACTATGAATTCTATTAGGCTTGAGAAAACACTAATAAACCTTCAGAATCAAATGAAATTGGATAAAGCCTCATTGTATGCCAATAGCTTAAGAATCAAAGCATTGGAAGATATAGTAATTGAAGCAGGAGCTGACCCAGAAAACGTTGAAGGGGCAAAAGCTATAATCAAATAGAAGAATGAAGACATGGCTACTCTTAGAAAGCAACTGAAATTACCTCAAAGTGAGAATCCACAGGAAAAAGAAATCCTTCAAAAAAAGACAGAAAATGATGAACTAAAACAACTTGTTCTAAAGATGACAACCCAAATAAAGGAAATGGAAATCGAAATAGAAGCTTTCATGAAATAAAATGAAAATCTGAAGAAATCTCAGCAGGTTTTCATTCCTACAGTTATCCCAACTGTAAGTACAGTTGTTCCCTCTACATTCGCAGAACATTTGGCACCACAAGGAGTATTGGCAACCAGAGTGTCAATTACTTCTAAAGATATCTCTGCCACTTCCTCATCAACATCACAGATAAACAAATTAGGAGAAACAGCTGCAATGATTAGGGCCATGGAAGATATGTCTATAGAAGATAAATAAATACTCTTTTTAAAAGACACCATCAAATATCTGGAAACATCTAAAAGAGATGCCTTAATCACTTCCAAAGGACATGAATAGAGGGCTGACAGATTACAGGAACAGGTGAAAATTCTTCAACAACCGGTAAATCTTACTGAAAAGGTTACCTACATAAAAAATCATTTGTGGACAAGAATAATTGAAGGAATTCACTCACAATGGCCTTCTATTCAAATAATATATGAAAAAAAAGATCTGCTACAAGCTGCCTTAGCAGAAATTGATAAAACAAAGAAGGAACTTGGCAACAAACGACCACAAGTAGTTCAACTCATATCATTTTTGAATAGTAAAAATAGGGAAGAACTAGAAGAAATGAAAATTCCAGACAGGACAGAGGCTATTCTTGAGGTCAGAAAAGTCCTAACAAAAAGAAACATTATGAACAATCTGGAAGAAAAATGTGATAATATGAACATATCAATCAATAAATTCAAAACCAAGTATGACTTGCTGATAGAAGCAAGACTTCCAGATTTTCATGCACTGAATGAAAAATTAATGCCACAGAAGGACTATGACCAGAAAATTAGAGCCCATGCTAAAGAGCAGGCTAAAAATCCTTTGCCACAAGGATCCCCAAGTGGCAAAGTACTACTTCAATATTTTGAGAATTTGTTCTTTCTGGAAAATGAGATTAAGCATATGTTCATAGTAAAGCCAAACTTTGCTAAATACACAGAAGTTGATGAAAGCTACGGAAAACTGAAGAATATAAAGATCCCTACAGCCCAACAATGGCAAGAATTCACAGATCTGATGTGAATCTGACAAGTAAAAGAGCAGGAAAAGCACATGAGGAAAGCATATTTTACTGTTACCTTAGGGTAAAAATTCTGGGTCAAAATGTATCAAATTGTCAAAGAGTATCATTAAAAAGAATGTTACTGCTGGTCATTTTTTAATTACAACAGTAAAACAGTGAAAATCAGATGATAAAGAGTATCAGAGTCGAAAGTGAAAAGAAATAGTGATCTACAAGCTATCTTCCACTAGATAATGCATCCAATGCCAACAATGCTTACAACACATCATAAAACCTTTTTAATTAGAATAACTTGTTCTATATTTCCTTGTAAAAGAGAACAACTTGAAAACTATTTTACTGTTGTCCCTCTTCTTATGTTACATTTCCTATTTTTCCTTAAAACATTATCTCAAACTTTGAGATATTTTGTAAACAATTTATTTGTATAAATACTTCATCATTCAAAGTATTCAGTGTGGAATAAAATTTATCAAGACTACTATAGTCATTTTACTGGATATATTGAAGTTGGTGTGAGTCAATTAGCGAAGCAGCAGACTGGAATTGAGATTAAAGACATCATAACTTAGGATTCTCGTGATGACAAGATAAGTCTAGTCTTTTTCATGTTTTCATTATTTTTCTTTCAAAAAGTTTCCATACATTCATTTTAATGTGTTTCTATCTTTAATGATCAAGTAGGATAATTTAGACAAGATTAGTGCTAAAAAGCTCCCTGTTTTTAAATAGTTGGCATTATTATGTTTTCTGCTTGATAACCAGACTATAGAATTCTTAATTGCTCTAGGTCCCTGTTTGATCCCCTCCTTCAATATTCTTTCTGTAACTTAAGGATTCTTAAGTGCCCTTTTGTTCAGATTTCAACCATTCCATTAATAAAGCCTATTCAAAGCCTTTGAAGGTCATCTACCCTGCCCTTTGTACATTTGCATCTTTAAGTATTATTTCCTAGCTCTTCTTTCCTAGAATGTTGACTCCATAGCCCAATGTTCTGGTAGATCCCTTTGGTTTACCTCGAAACACTTTTTATTCTCAACACACTTTCAAAACAAGTCCCACTGTCCACTCATAGCTAGCCTAAAACCCTTTACCAAAACAAAGCTAAATTTAAGGAGAGATCCCTCTCCAGAACTCAAGAAGGCTAGATCCTGAATTCTCAAAGCGGTTCTTGGCTACCCCTGGTTTTCTTAACTGCAAAAATCCTAATCCCACAACCTGAAAATTACTAGGGTGATAACATATTGGCGACCATACTGGGGAACTAACCACTCTCCAGTTTTAAGTTTAATATTGAAGGGAGATCTTTAACTGTATGTTTTCTACTTTAAGATTAAGTTTAAAGGTTGTGGGTATTTACCCAATAAACATTCTGGCTCCCAAAAAAGTCTATTACCCTAGATCCAATCCTAATCCTAATCCTCCAGAGATAGTAGATAATCCATACTAGATAAGAAAAAAGAAAAAACAAATTGATAGTTCTGAAACTGAGACACCCCTGAGAAGCGCTGATTCTTTACCAAAAGAATTAGTAGGCTTATCAGACATTGATTTTGACTTGAAGTTTGAGAAATCGCTATTTAGAACCAAATCTGAATCTGATTTAAAAGAAATTGTTTTAGATCCTGTTTTTACTTCTCATGTGAGTGAAAAACACAAAATTATTTCAGTTCCTACTAAATCAGACCAAACTGAAAGTAAAAGTCCAGTAAAAAGGGTAAGTGTCACAAAAATTAAAGACATTGAAGAAGCTATTAAGTTAGATTTTTTTTTCTAAATTTAAACCCCCAGTTTCTGAACTATATACCATAATTTTTCCAGCATCAAATTCTACTCTGTATGCTGCCACCTCATTCACAGATTCTACTGTCAGTTCTCCTCAAGAGCCAATAAGCCCTGAGTTGCCTCTGCACCATAGAATCCTATATTCATCATATCCACAATCCACTTCTAGTTCATCAACTGATCCATTCATCCCTGAGCTGCCCTTGCAGCCCAAATTAGTATATCCATCATTTACTCAGCCCATTACAACTACCATTAGCCATACTACTTCTTTTTCATCCCCATTACCAAGCTCTTCAAGTACATCCATTGTAGTAACCAGCACTATCCCTACTACTACTACTGTACCTCCCAGTTCAGCTAAAATCCAAGCCATGGTAGCCCGATATGCTCCCTTGGTCTTACCTCAAAATATTCATGACATGCCCCAAAACTATCAAAAAGATATTCCACTGTTTGATAATCTTTCACAGATCACTGCACAACAACATATTACTAGAATGAATGATTTCTGGGAAGTCTATGAGATAGATGAAACTGATGTCCAAATGAGGTTATTTGCTCAAAGCTTAATTGGAGAAGTAAAAACTATTTTAAAAGTTTAGGAGCTGGTAGTATAGCAGACCTAGCTACATTCCATAGAGCCTTCCTAAATAAATGGGAGAAAAAGAAAAGTCCTATGCAAATACTATCTGAGTTTGATGCTGTTAAGAGAGCCCCAAATGAGTCTGTCCAAGACTTCCACAACAAATATAATAGTGTTTACAACGCCATTCCTGCAGACCTTAAACCCACTCCGTATTCCGTGCTACTCAAATTCCCTGATTTATTTGATGTAGACATGGCTTACCAACTTAGAGAAAGGGATGCAAATACTTTAGAACAAATGCAACAAAACACTGTAGGTGTAGAAATCAATATACTTGCTAAGAAAGCTAGACTGAGAAACGAAAGAAGGGTTACTATTAAAGAAGAAGCTTCTCACTTAGATGGTAAGTAATTTGATTTCATTACAAAAGCATTAGAAATAGTAGTTGAGAGACTAGATCAAATCGAAATAAAACCATAATGGGAGAATCAATCCCAGATCCGAAATCCCAATTATAGGAAAAACAACAACCGTGGGAAAGGTAAAGAACCTTCTCCTTATCAGAAGATAAGAACCCCATTCCAAGAAAACTTTGCAGAAAGTTCACAAAAAAATGTTGAGGAGGAGGAAGACATCAACATTGTTATGGGGATTGATGAAAACCATACCATTTTCCTCACACAGGAGGACCAGGAACTCTTTGAACTGCAACAGTTCAAGGTAGAATCTGGAGAATCCTATGATTATAAACAAGGTTACGATTTTGCAATTAATGAGATTCACAGTCAATACAATCTTAGGAGCAAGAAAAACAATGAACCTGCCATAAAGAATAATGCTCCAACCCAACAAGAACAAAAAAAAAAAATATTGAGGCTCCTAAAACAAAATTCTTGTAGATTCTTCCTAGAGAGAAAAAACAGAGTTCGAACCCAACCAGTCCTAAAAAACAGCAAAGCCCAAAGATTGTAGATATTACTAATGAGGTGGCTCAATCTTCCACAGATGCTCCAAAAGTTAATTCTTCCAAAGCTACCAATTCAACAACAGTCAATGAGCCAAGAAAGAATCCTACTGACTTCAAAATATCAAATCCTAAGTCTTCTGTTGAGAATCCTAAATCTGATAAAACTCCTATTAATCCTCAAACCATTCTTGAAAAAATGACTAAAGATAGCAGGAACTAAGAAACTCAGACATAAGACAAGATAAAAACACAAAACAAAGGTAAAACTGTAGATACTCAAGAAAAGTCATCACAAACCACAGTTCTAAAAGACGAAGCAATTCAAGCCATCAGATCTCAACCAACATTCAACATGCAGTTCAAAATATCCAAGTTAAAGATAGCTATCCCATTAGTTGAATTAGCTAAGAACGACTTGTATAGATCAATGATTTCTGAAGCATTGATTGTGAATGAGAATGAAGATACTATTAAGATGAGTGAAGATAGGCCTGAGTTAATTTTTGGTCCCAATATAGATGGAAAGCATTCAGATGGGTTGGTACCCCCATTTTATGTAAGTCTTACTGTACATGACAAAATATTGCACAATGCTATGTTAGATACACCAGCTTCCCACAATTTAATGCCTAAAGCTATAATGGAAACTCTTAATCTAGACATAACCAGACCTTATAAGGACCTGTTTTCATTTGATTCATCCAAAGTCCAATGTATAGGTTTGATTAAAGATCTGTGTGTTAATGTAGTCCAATATCTTGGTAAGAGTATGATCATGGATGTTGTAGTATGTTAGGTCCCTATATCACTAGTATAGTCCCTTATTGTTATTATTGTACCCTTGTAACCCCCATTTTGTTATTATTATGCCCTTAAATTATTATTGTTAGGTCGGCTAGGATTACATTGCGGCCCACTAGGATTACATTATGGCCTCATGGACTCCTATATATAGAAAGGAGGTTTTTTAAATTGGAGCATCCAAGAATTGTTAATTTATGTAATGTATTGGAGGTTTCCCCCTCGAAGTGGATTATTTCTAAGGCGTTGATATCTCTTTTCTTCTAATTTTGAAGCTGGTTACACAACATTTGATATCAGAGCTTTGGATTCTAGGGTTTCGCTGCTCTAAACAGGTCATCGTGGAATTTTCGCTATCAATTTTTTTCTACGAAGTTTCAGAAGATAAAAATTTTAGGGTGCGATGCTGAAATCCCAAGGAACATCGTCAAAAAAATTTCAGATCCTGGTTCGCAATATTTTTGGAGATATGATCTGTGGAAGTTAGGTCGTTTTTCAAGCTCCTAAATAGGTCATCATGGCATTTGCGTTATAAGATTTTTTCTATGTAGTTTCAGAAGCTGAAATTTTTATGGTGCGAAGCTGAAATCCTAAGGAACATCGTCAAAAAATTTCAGAGCTTGGTTCACAATATTTTCGGAGATATGATCTGTGGAAGGTAGTGCTTTTTCAGGCTCTTGAATTTCATCTCAAAGAGGTGATCGTGGGAAAATCTTCATAACTCTCTCTCTGAGCATCAGATTGGAGTGCTGTAAAAAGTGGTTGCAATTAAATAGATTTTAGTTTATTCGCTATCAATTTTAGAGCCAAAGGATGAAACAATGACACGTGGAAAGTCTTACAAATTTTCTCTACTAAACCAGTCCAAAATTGGGTCATTGTGGGAGATTGGGCATAACTTTGTCTTGAAGAATCAAAATCATATCAGACCTATGGCATTGGAAAGAAGCTTTAGAGGGCTACTATAGGGCTGAATTTTAGATATTTAGGTTCTGCAATTATATATATAATTCAATTTCAATATCGAGCTCCTCAAAAGCAAGTAAAAGGTGTGTATTTTTTTTTCCGAATTGCATAAGTCTTGTTTCAAGAATCAAGTTGAATTGATTGCAAGGGCATATTGTAGAATAAATATCAGTATTGGATTCTAAGATGGCCCCTAAAAATAATTCAACACCCATTAAGCCTTTGGAAAGCTCTAATATGACTCATGAAGATGAAGAATGGCAACATGACATATCAAAATTACAAGAGCAAGTGCAACAAATTACACTCTCGCAAAGAGCAACAAAAAATGACATGGAATTTTTGAAGAAAGGCGTGGAAACTAATATGGATGGTTTGAAGAAAGGCGTGGAATCTAAGATAGATGGCATGGAGGCTGGCATGGAATCTAAGATGGATGACATGGAAGCTAAGATCAATGAGAAAATGGACAACATGAAGAATGTTCTAAAAGCAGACATGGAAGGTTTGACAAAGTTGATACAAGAAATGTTTCCTAATGGTGAAAAGATAGTAGAAGAACCTCATGATGAGAACAAAATAAATTTTAATCATGATTTCATAAAATCTAATGTTGGCGGGAAGAACCACCATATTCCAAAAATGGATATGAGGAAGTTTGATGGAAAGGATCCTGTAACATGGATACTACAAGTGGAGCAATATTTTGATCTCCATAATGTGCAAAACACACAAAAGGTACACATTGCAACTTTACATTTAGAACAAAATACATTTGTATGGTATCGATGGCTTTGCTCCTGTAAAAAAATTGTCACTTGGTCAATTTTTACAGAGGAAATGATAGCACATTATGAGGATACAAAGAGCATCACCTTCTTTAGCCAATTGATAAATCTCAAACAAAAGGGTTTAGTGGGGCAACACATTGAGGACTTCCAAAAATTGAATATAAGGGTAACTGATATTCCAGAGGAACACATGATTGATCTCTTCATAGGCACTCTAAAGGATAACATCCAACATGAAGTTCATGTTTTGGAACTTGATTCATTGGAGAAGGCATTCAGGTTGGCAAGAAAATTTGAATGTAAAATTATGGCGACAAGGAAGCCTACCACTCAATTCTATAAAGAAGGAAGTGTTGCTATGCCTAGATTTCGACAACCTACAAGGTTGACACTGCAAAAATTGGAAGAAAAAAGAGCAAAAGGGCTTTGCTACAGTTGTGATAGCAAATAAACTAAAGGTCATAAGTGTGCTGAGAAGAAATTATTTTACATAGATTGTGAAGAAGAAGAAGAAAATGAAAAAGAAGAGGAAATACACCAGAAACTAGCCCTAGAAGAGAAAGAAATGAATCCGACCATATCGTGTAATCCACTGGCAGGAATTACCACTCCTCAAACTCTCAAGATAGAAGGACATATCAAGAAGAAAAAGGTAATAGTGTTGATTGATTTAGGTAGCACCCATAATTTTATTCATTGTAAGGTAGCCAAGAAATTAAATTGTTCCTAAACCCAACACCACAATGTCAAGTGATGGTTGAAAATGGAGGAACTATAAATTTCTCTGGAAAATGCCATAATATCAAGCTAACCAAGGGGGAATATGTATTGACTAGTCCAATGCTTTCCATTCCTATGGGAGGTGCTGATGTTGTACTAAGAGTACAATGGTTACAATCTTTTGGGACGGTAGCTTTTAAGTTTCAAGAACTTTTCTTGAAATTTTTTTCAGAAGGAAAGGAATTCGAATTACGAGGTATTGCAGGGAAGCTAGGAAGAATAATAAGCTCTAATGTCATGACAAAGCTTCTAAAGAAAGAACAACGAAGCGTAATTGCACAATTATGCTCACTAGAAGTTCCAACATCAAAATCATCTATTTCTGCAGATCTCCAACAAGTCTTGGACAATCATTCCAAGGTGTTTGAAACTCCCTGTTGGAACACCTAATCCTACATGGGTAGGTGTGGAATGCGAAAAGTCACAATGGAGTCCAAGTGACCTTGGAATATGAAACCAAGAGTCACTTGGACTCCAACGCACCGCCGCACCTGCAATTACAACGCCCAGCTCTCTTGCGTCGAACGCCTTTACACCTGCACTTACAACACTCCTTGGTATCAGAGCCCCATCACTCCCTGCCATACGCATCCGCCCTCACCATACCTAAAAACGCTCCCCGTTACCCATCACTCACCCCCTCCCTCTGCATATATTCAACCCCTCTCACTTCTTACGTGCTTCACTGTAATACCCGCAGCCCCTATTCTATCGTGGCCTACGCCCCCTCACTTGGCTGCTGAACGCACTGCTCCCCTCTCTTTCCTACGCCTCGCTGCACTCTGCTATCCTACCCTCCCCCTTCACGGCCCCTCCCCTGTATTTAACGCTCCCCCTCACATATCTCTCACCCGCTCCAACCCTCATTACGCCCTCCCTCACTCATTCCCCACGGCACCTTATACACTCTCCTCTCCCATACGCTCTCACATCTCTCCCATATGCTCACATCTTTTTTAATTAACCTCCCTTACATCTTTTTTAATTAACTCCCTTTTTAAATTCCTTCTCATTTTTAATCAATCCCTTCACACCATTCGATTGCCCTTCACACCATTCAATTTTTATTTTCCCATTTCAATAAACTTCCTTTCCCTAATTAAAATCCCTCCTCCATTTAATTCGATTCCCCTCCCATTTAATTTCCATCCCATTTTTTAATTAAATTAAATTCCCCTCCTTTATTAATTAATCCCTTCCCCATTATATTTCCACTTCCCTTTTTAATTATTTAAAATCCCTTTTAATTAATATTCTCACTTGTCTTTTTAAATCTTTAAAATATTTTTTAATTAATCCCATTCCCCCACATTTTTAATTATTCTCTTTTTTTAAATTAATTTTTAATTAATTAAAAAAAAAAAAAAAACAGCAGAGAGAGAGGAGAGAGAAGATTTGAAAAGCAGAAAAAGAGAAATGACATGTGAGCAGAATTGAAGAAATGACATATCAGAAAATGAAGTGAACATATAGAGAAATTTGAAGATTTGACATTGTGATTTGTGGCATTGATTTGAAGAATGATTTTTTGAAGAATTTCACATTTGAAGACAAGTTTGCCATCAGTTTTTAAATAGCTCTTTGAAGGAAAATTCAGCTGCATTGTGTTTTCAGCTACACATATTTTGCAGAAATATTGTATTGAGTTGACATTGTATTGCTTCTTCATAGTTGCAATCAGTATTTGAGTTGTTGGAAATTGTTGATATAAGTCATTGTTGATTGTCCTCCATCATTTGAGGAGCAGATTTTGTACTTGAGATTTCCATAGTTGGAAATTGTTTTGAGTCATTTGTATTTGTTGCATCACATTGTAAACGGGTGCATTTTCGGTTGAAGCCGACACCCTTTCATTTGTTTTTTGAGCCTAAGTTGTCAAAATGGCCAAAATCAATGAGGCATTAGAGTTGTTGAATAGCCTCATTCATTCAAATGTTGATGATATCATAAAAATGAGCAAGAATTCTATATGTAACATTCAAAGTTGTTTGCAAGATGCACAAGAAAAGATTGAGTTTTTGCAGTTGGAAACTCAGCTTCAACAAGACGAACTTCAGCAAAAGAGTCACCATTCTGAACCTGTTTCTGTTCAGAACATTGTGAAGGACTCTCATCAGAAGAAAGAAGATAAAGTTGCAGATGATTCACATTCAGTTCATTGTACTAGAGCAGATTTACGTGCAGATGCAGCCACTCAGCCTGCACTTCCTAAGCCCATCATCAGACCTTGGGAAGAGCTTGTCCACAACAAGCACCGTACTGGTCTTGGATATGACAAGGATGTGTCCTTTCATATTCCAGACTACACCAAGCCTATCATATTTCAGAGTGCCGGATTTCTGTATGACAGTTCACCTGCAGCTGTTCCAGATCCTGTTCCACTTCCACAACAGATTGTAAAATGCCAACACTGTGATCGATTTGGCCATATGAAAGATCACTGTTTTGATCTTCATCCATGCAAGCACTGTGGTCGGCACACCCATTCTTCAGACAGATGCTTCAGAAACAAGCCTCCTGCAAGAACAAAGATTCATCTTGGATGGATCGCTTCTTGGCAATGGGCATCAGCAGCCAAGAAGATGTTTACGACACATGTTAGAACTTGTTCACAGATATTGAACAAACTTGTAGTTGAGTTTTCGCCATCATCTCACCTTGTCCCTGATAGGGGGGAAAATGGTGGTCATGTACAAACTTCGACGACAGATCAAGCGAGCCTGAGCCACAATCTCTCATTCCATGTTCGCAGATGTAGCCAGAGTCTGGCGGGAACTCCGAGCCACACCGTCATTCCTGGATTCGCAGATGTAGCTGCAGATACCTGGGATGCCCATGAGCATGCCTTCGGTTGGTGGATAACCTAAAACCATCATCTTTGGCTGGTGGATAACCTAAAACCATCATTTTCGGTTGGTGGATAACCTAAAACCATCATCTTTGGTTGGTGGATAACCTAAAACCATCATTTTCGGTTGGTGGACAACCTAAAACCACCACAAGTAGTAGACCTCCCTTCTTTTAGGTCGAAGGTCTCCCTTTTTTATGAGGGACAATTCCTCTAGCAGAAGCCTTCAACTTCTTGCCAGTTTTGGAAGAGTTCCGGGAACTGCAACAAGTTTTGCGTTCCAGTGTTTGTGGTCATCCTAAAACCACCTCTTTTTTTCCAACATTTCAGAGAGTTGATTCAGCCAAGTGCTGCCATGTATACTTTGCAGATTTGTATTACAACTCTTTTCTTGGACTCACACATACCCCTTCGGATTAAAGGGGGATGTTGGAACACCTAATCCTACATGGGTAGGTGTGGAATGCGAAAAGTCACAATGGAGTCCAAGTGACCTTGGAATATGAAACCAAGAGTCACACCATTGTACTATAAATGTACATCATGTATAATGGAAAAATAAGAAAGCCTCACGCTTATCTTTCATTGTGTGTTTAGTCTCTTGTGTGTGTGCTCATCTTCCTCATACACCATGTGTGTGTTTCAACATGGTGTTTAACACTCCCAAAGGACTCCCACCTGTTAGTGATCATGATCATGCTATTCGTTTGATTCCAGGAAGTGTTCCTCCAAATATCATGCCTTAAATATATCCTTACATCCGAAAGAGCGAAATTGAACGTATGATTGCAGAAATGTTAGAGGCGGGTATAATTCAACCTAGTCAAAGTTCTTTGTCTGCTCCTATAGTATTGGTACAAAAGAAGGATGGATCTGGCGAATGTGTCTGGATTATAGGGATCTCAATAAGATCACCATCAAAGATAAATTTCCCATTCCTGTGATTGATGAATTATTGGATGAATTACATGGAGAAATTTATTTTACCAAGTTGGATCTTCGTTTAGGATATCATCAAATTAGAATGAAGACTGAAGATATTCCAAAAACAAAATTTGAAACTCATGAGGGTCATTATGAATTTTTGGTCATGCCTTTTGGCCTTACCAATGCACCTTCTACATTTCAAGGGTTGATGAATTCCATTTTCAAACCCTTCCTTAGAAAATTTGTGCTAGTATTTTTTGATGATATACTAATCTACGGCAGGTCTTGGAAGGATCATGTTGAACATGTTGACAGGGTGCTCAAACTATTGCAGGAGAAACAATTATATGCAAAAAAATCCAAATGTTTCTTTGGAGTACAAGAGGTGGAACATCTGGGTCATATTGTATCTCACGAGGGTGTTAAAGTAGACCCTAACAAAATTAAAGCCATTAAGGAATGGAAAGTCCCCACAACCATAAAGAAGTTGCGAGGATTTCTCGGGTTAACAGAGTATTATCGCAAGTTTGTTAAGAATTATGGGAGAATAGCAGCACCTCTAACAACATTATTGAAGAAAGATGCATTTTCATGGACTCCTGAAGCAACTAAGGCCTTTGAACGTCTTAAAGAGGCAATGTGCCTAGCACCGGTCTTAGCTACGCCAGACTTCACAAAAACCTTTATTGTGGAATGTGATGCCTCAGGAAATGGAATTGGTGCTATTTTAATGCAGGATGAAAGACCCATTGCTTTTGAAAGTCGTCCAATCAAAGGAAAATATTTACAGAAACCTATTTATGAGAAGGAAATGTTAGCAATACTACATGCACTAAAGAAATGACAAACTTACCTAATGGGAAGACACTTTAAGGAAAAAACCGATCATGATAGTCTTAAACACTTTTTGGAACAAAGACTATCTTCAGAAGAGCAGCAAAAATGGGTCACAAAGATTTTGGGTTATGACTTTGAAATAATCTAGATGTACATTTGAATTTGAAATAATCTAGATTTTGGGTTATGACTTTGAAATAATCTAGATAATTTAGATGTACATAATTTGGAAAAGCCTACTATTTTTACTCAAAGTGATATTGATAAAATGGAAAAAGTAGACATAGAGGAATTGATTGAAGATGAAATAGATTTAATTGATTTAAAGAATAATATTTTACCCAGAGGTTTAACTCCTCTAGAAGATTTATTTGACTCCAACGATGTTCCCAAAAGGCCAAAAATGGAGCCAGTTAAGTCTGACATAGAAGAGTATAACTTAGGGATAGATGAAAAACCAAGAATAATCAAAATATCCAAATCCTTATCATCAGATGAAAAGGCTAAATACATTGAACTTTTAAAAGAATTTCAAGATGTATTTGCATGGAACTATGAAGACTTGAAAACTTACAACACAGACATTATCCAACATAAAATTCCTTTAAAAGAAAATCAAAAACCTTGTCAACATAAACTTAGAAGGACTAATCTGGCTTTGTTACCCTTAATCGAAAAAGAAGTCAAAGAATGTTCGATGCACAAATAATTGCACCAGTCAGATTTTTTGACTGGGTATCTAATTTAGTGCCAACCAGAAAAAATATAGGAGAAATTAGACTATGCATAGACTTTAGGAATCTTAATAAAGCATCCTTGAAGGATAACTACCCCTTGCCAAAAATGGACCATATTTTACACAAGGTAGCAGGTTCTTCAAGAATCTTTTTATTATATGGTTTCTCTGGTTACAATAAGATTCTAGTTCACAAAGATGACCAAACCAAAACTACATTTACTACTCCATGGGGCACTTTCATGTATGTGAAAATGCCTTTTGGGTTAAAAAATGCAGGAGCTACATTTCAAAGGGCCATGGATATTGCCTTTTCCAAGGAGATCCATGAGTTTTTAGTCATTTATTTGGATGATATTACTATTTTTTTGAAAACAAATGATGAACACTTGGATCATCTGAGACAAGTTTTTATTAAATGTAGAAAGTATGGTATATCTCTTAATCCTAAAAAGACTATTTTTGGGCTAGAAGAAGGCAAATTGTTAGGTCACATCATCTCAAAAGAAGGTATTAGAATAGATCTTGCAAAAATTGAAGCAATTATAAACATTCAACCACCAAGGAACATTAAAGAACTCCAAGCATTCTTGGGAAAAATCAATTTTCTAAGAAGATTCATCTCTAATCTGGCTAAAATTATAAAAGATCTTAACAACATGCTTAAAAAGGACTCCTCAATTAAATGGAAAATAAAGGCCAAACAATCTTTTGAATCTATTAAACAAGCCTTAACTAAAGCACCAGTCCTTATCAGCCTAGATTACACAAAAGATTTCATAATATTTTCCTTTGCGTTCGAACACATCATAGCTGTAGTTCTTCTGCAGAAAAACGATCAAGGCTTTGAACAACCCATTGCATTTTTTAGTAAAGCTCTCAGAAATGCACCACTAAAATACAACATAATAGAAAAATAGGATTTGGCTCTCGTTAAAGCTATCAAATATTTCAGAGTGTATATACTTCATTCACACATCATTGCATATGTCCCTAATGCAGTAGTTAAAGACATTTTGACTTAAGATGGACCAGACAGTAGGAGAGGAAAGTGGATAGCCACAATCCTTGAATATGATCTGGAAATTAAACCAACTAAACTCATTAAAGGACAGGGTTTAGCCAGACTGATGGATGAATCAAATTGCAATGCCTTAGATATTAATTTCATTGCACAAGTAGATGAACAGGAGGAGATGTCGACTCCATTGATCAGTGAGGCCTATCTAGACTCACCCTGGTACTCTGATATAATCTTTGTACTAACAAATTTACAAGCTCCTCCTGGACTGATAAAAACCAAGGCAAGATTCATCAAGGAAAAGCCAATGAGGTTCTGTATCTTAAATAATGCACTTTATTGGAGAGAAAGTACTGGGATTTTACTTAATTGTTTATTGAAATCTGAGGCTGACAAGATCCTTGAGGAATTTCATGCAGGTGACTGTGGAGGCCATCTATACTGGAAGAGCACAGCTAATAAAACACTAAGAGTTGGTTTTTACTGGCCATATTTATTTTCTGATGTTAAAAATTTTGTTACCTCTTGCCATAAATGCCAAATTTTCGAAGGTAAAAAGAAATTGTTACCATTACCTCTGAAACCAATATCCACTGAAAAACCATTTCAACTATGGGGGTTAGACTTCATAGGTGAAATTAATCCTCCATCTTCAGGTCAACACAAATGGATTTTAACTGCTACTGATTACTTTACCAAGTGGATAGAAGAAATTCCCACCAGGAAAGCTACAGAATCAGTTATAATCTCATTCATAGAAAGTAATATTTTTTCTAGATTTGGATGCCCCCATAAAATAATTACTGACAATGCAGAAAAATTCAAATACAAAAAAAGGATTTCTTTCTTCCATAAACACCATATTACCTTAGTTCATTCCACAACATACTATCCTCAAGGTAATGGTTTGGCCAAATCCTCAAATAAAATTTTAATCAACATCATCAAAAAACTACTCCAAGACAATAAAAAGACATGGAACAAGAAGCTGGTCTATGCCCCTTGGACCGATAGACTTACTAAAAAATATTCTATAGGAACTTCACCCTATCAGATTGTTTATGGTACAGATGCAGTTTTCCCTTCTTCCTTGGGTGTCCCAGTCATGAAGATTATCCAAGAATCACAGGTAGAAACTAATGACATTCAAAGAAGAATCAATGAAACCATACACCTTCAACAAACAAGAGATGAAGTTTATGAAAAGTCACAAGTTTTACAGGACAAGATTAAAAATATTTTTGATAAAAGAGTTAAGGAAGATGACTTTTTCATAGGAGATCAAGTTTTAAGATGGGATTCAAGAAGAGAGGATAAAGGTAAACATGGGAAGTTCGAATTTCTATGGCAAGGACCGTATGTGATATATGGTTACAGAGGTAATAATTCCTTTTTCATCAGGAATTTGGATGGAACCGAGCTTCAAGAAGGACCAGTGAATGGAAGGATGTTGAAACATTACTATTCCACAGAGTCACTTAACAGTTAAATTTATTTACATTATCATTGTAAATATTCATAGTCTGTGTGTAGATTGGATTGGATATTTTATCTACAAAGTTGAAGCCCGAAGAGAAGGTCCTAAGCTTTGAAGTATAAGATGTCATAAATATGATTGTTGCAGAAAAAAAAAAAACATTTATAGGATCACCAAGGTCAATGGATAAGGCTACTGATATCAGAGTTCTTGACATTTCACCAGGAAATTCCATCCCCAAGTGAAGCCGTTGTTAGTGACCTATAATATAGGATTCATAATTTTGACTTGATTGTTGGTAATCTTGTAAATCTGTACATACTTTGTCTTTTGCAAGTTGTATTAACATATTTTGTAAAAAATCAAAAAAATTCAAAAAACAAAAAAGAGGGTAAAAATTCCTAAAAAGAAAAATCAAAGAACTTAGAAAAAATAAAGGACCCCAAAAGAAAAATGAATAAAAAATGAAAGTGTGCAAGCATAATTGCCACTAATTTTTACCTTTTGACTATGGTAGAGTGTCAATAAATGCCATAGTCCATGATGAGTTAAATAGTTTAATCTTGACTTGTCATGTTTCAATTTTACTTGTTGTAGATAGAGAATAATGAATTGTCATACAGCTTAATCATGACAAGTCAGTAGTTATGTAGAGAAATAATTGAATCCAACAGTGTAATCTGGATTCATGGATGAAATAAGTGTAGAATTAGATAGTTTTATTTTCTTTCAGAAATAATAAATGCTGTAAAGGTTGCTAGCTCAAATGCACCTTACTAAAAAGGAAGAAAAAAATGTTAGCATGATAAGCTGGGTAGGTAGAAGAAGGTGAAAAGTCTCAATGTAAATATCATTCATCATGGGCTGCAAAATAGCTAACTTCCCCTTCCCATAGTCATGAAACATTCTAAACTATCAGTTAGAAAGGCTCAAGGCATTTCCTTGACTTTTGTTGGGACCAGACCCAAGGCTCTATGACTGATCAGTTGAAAGTGTAAAATTCCTATATTAATCCCCAAAACTCAAATCATTATTCCATTTCATGGATTCAGTCCCCTGAATAATCCTAAGTAAAACTCCATTTTTACTTAAAGACACTATAATTCCCATTTGAATAATTTCTATCATCACATGAGAAACATTAAACCCTCAAAATTACATTATATCTTAAGTTAAAGTGATAAGATTAATGCAAATTATCTTTTAAACTTCACTTTACTTGGTTATGTTTATGTATTTTGAGTATACCTTGTCCTATTTTCATATTAACTTTAACTTATATATTAAATCCCTATTGAAATAACCTTTTCCTATAGTATATAACTCCTTTTATATAAATAACCCCAAAAACCCCATATATTTTAATTTTATCCAAAGTTAATAAATCCCACATGTTTAAATAAAATACCCAAATTACAACCCTTATGGCTAAAATATATCTTTATATAATATCCCGCCCCCTATGGTAAGGAAATCGCTTTGATTTAATTACCATATAATAAAAATATATGAAAAAGTCTTTAAACATGTTTAATTATATGTTTAAAAAACAAAAATAACGAAGTTTTGTTTAAACTAAACTTCAAATAAACTCTCCCATTTGCTTATTTTTCCTTCACCGACTCCCTTTACCCGAGGTTAAAAGAACAACCTAACCCAATTCCCAATACATATCCCATACCCCAAACTTTAACCTTGGATAAATCCCTTTTAAAACCCTCCCGATCGCTTTTTTCATTGGAAAAAGTCTGCTTGTACATAAAACTTAACCATATCCCTTTATCCATCGGATTGAATTTCAATCCTCTGATCTCCAAATCCCTTTTAATCCGACGATCCATATTCAACGCGACATATCTGTTCCATTCCTATTTTCCCATCACATTGAATGATAACTGTTAGATCATTATTTATTTAGAAATCCAGCGGCCTAAAATGAACCCGATGATTTTCATTTCCCCGCTCCTTTCCTTTTAAATCATGACCCTTCGCTTGTCAAAACCAAATCCGACGGCCGATACCTCATATCGCGCCCATAAAGTAATTGACCAAAGTTTTGTAAAATCTGCATGATATGGGTTGTTTTCCAAAACCACCCCATATCAACGTGTCATAAAATAATTGGATCACGTTCAAAAAATGACTTACCACTTACCACCTCAGAAATACGTAAAAACCGCCCTGGGAAATCCAAAACTTCTCCCGCATATATAAAATAAATGCAATTAAATTTTGATTTGACTCAAGGTTTAATGCATTAAAACGTATGATTTTCCATTGCATTTCATCTATTCGTGCCTACAAGCCTGTGTAAACCTCTGCCAAGCCTTTTTTCGCCATTTTCTAAACTTACTATTGAAACAGTAATCATTTGAATGACCATTTCCTCTGCAATTCAAAACACAAAGAGCCACCGTACCCTCTGATAGCCCAATTCAGTAGAATTGAAGACTGCGCACAACCGTGAACTTCTTCGACTACAATTATATGTTTTAAAGGTATTTTTTCATCGATCTTATCCTTAAAAACTTCAATTTCAAAGGAAAAACATTGTTTTACCAGCCATTTCCTTTTTTACTGAATTATTCACACAGAGAATCCCAAAAAAACCTCCAAAATACAGAGGGAAATGCTGTCAAATTTTCCCTAGAATAACTACTTTCCGTTTTAGCAAGTTTATCCATTCCCTGGTCATTTATCACTGCTGAAATCAATCAAGATCACCCTCTGAGCATTAAAAATCCCTTTTCCATCCAGAACCCTGCTTAGAACCCTATTTCACCAGAAAAAATCATTCAAAATTCCCTTGTTTCCAAAAGAAGAACTTAGCAAACAGTCTAATCTTGCTCTGTTCAGCTAAAATGACGAATAAACAAGTAACCCCTAAATCAGGAGGCCCAAAACCTCAAAAGAAAGCCTCTGCTAAAATGCCTCAGCCTGAATCTTCTAAAATTGATAAACCCACCCCTGCACTCACTGCTGATTCCACTGAAGTTGTTAGGCCTGTCCAACCTCTAGTTACTCCGCAAGAAAATAGTTCTCTTGTTGATCTTGATTACAGAATTTTAGACCCTTCAATGGAGTTCAATTTACTTGATGTCTATAACTGGTGTTTTGGCAAGTCTGTAGAGAAAAGTGATAAAGATATACCAGTTTTGGATTCCAATTTGCTAAAGTACATTGTCCCTCTTACTCATTCGACCCCTGATTTTGTCAGATTGTGTCAATATTATTATCTTCCAGACCAGAGGTGCATTTTCAATAAAAATAGAGAAGTCATATTTTATATTAATGTTGAAACCATAATTAAACCATGACCCCAATGCTACTTCATTATCAATAGAGGATTTAACTCAACTTTACCTAGACCTATATTTTGCTTCCAAATTCAAAATCTTTCAGACTTTTTTTCCCCACACAGGTTGATATCCCTAAGCTTAATCCTCCATTTGATACATTTGACTTTCCAAGTGAAATAAGGCAAATTGTCTCCATGGTATCATTCATACTGGGATATAATAGTGATGAGTTCACTGATGTTGCTATCTTAGGTTTTCTGTCTAATTTGATCCCTGGCCAGCCTCCATCCATTGTGTACAATTTTGCCAAGTTCATTGCAGAAAACATGCCAACTGTCCAGATTTCCAGAAGAAGGAGTCTTTAGATATACTTCATATCTACTTCATCTCATTTTGTATTATCAAGCAGAAAAGTTTCCAATTGAGTTTTGGAAGATAGATCCAGAAGGGAATTTACTTTCAGTTGTGTTTTGGTCATCAATTTTGAGAAAATGGAATAGAGAATACAACTATGTAGACTTCAATGACTTGTTTATAGTACCTGCCATGAATTTATTGAATAAGGAATAGACCCCTAGAATTAATGAAGAAACAAAGAGAATCTTACAGCTATCTGAAAGCTGTAAGATAGGGGATTGTTACTTGTACAAGAAGTACGCATAGATCAGAATATATGGTGCACTCTTGGCTCCATATAAATTGCCTATATTTGTAACAACAAGAATTTTTTCTCTGGAATATTTGAGGCAGCCGTTGAATGTAGATGAACTCAATTTCATGGCTTCTAGAAAAAAGACTCAGTTTAAACTGAAAAATCAAGTTGGGCCATTCATTGTGAACAACAGAGAAGCAAAAAATGAGATTAATGTCAAGTTGAAGGAATACAAATTCCCATACAGATTTATGTGGCATTATGATCCTTAGGGTGTTTTAAGTCAAATCAAGTTCAAATGCAAATTTTCTACTTTCTTGCATGATCCCAAACCTCAAATTGAAAAATATGCCAATAAAATTGAGTGGGAGCCAAATACTTTATTTGATGATGACTCATAGGGCATGTAGGGAAACAGTGGAAAAGATAAACAGGTTGATCAAACACAGGTGGTGATAGTCGACAAAGAAGTTGAAATTCTTCATAAAATAAATAGAAAGGAAGATAGTTTCATAGCTGAAACTATTCTAGATAAGAGATTCAGAATTACCTACAATAAGAAAATTAAATTGACTGATGAAGAAAGGGACAAAGAAATTAATGTTGAAGATAACAATGGTCATGAAACTGATGATGAGGCAACAAAGATAGTAACTGAAAAACTCAAAGAGCTTCAAAATTTCCAACTTGAAGCACAACAGAAAGATACTATCATGGTTGATAAACAAACAAAATTTGATATGCCCTCTTCTTGTAAAGAACCTGACAACACAGAGTCAGATATTCAAATCAGGTTCAGACAAATCAGAGAAAAGAATGAAGAAATCAAAAGTGAAGTATATTCCAAGTTCCTTAAAGAAAATCCTGGGAATAAAGATAGACTCCTCTCATCTTTTGATTATTCTTCAAACAAATTGGTAATGCCATTTCTCAAGCCCACAGTGGCTAATCCAAAAACAATTGCAGATTATTCAAAGATAGACCTGGAAGTTGATGTAGATGTTGTCCATGAATTGGATGAAATAGAATTCCACAGGAGCAATATAGAGATGTTGTATTATAAAATAGTCAATAAGACTAAATTCTATTATGCTTGAGAAAACACTAATAAACCTTCAGAATCAAATGAAATTGGATAAAGCCTCATTGTATGCCAATAGCTTAAGAATCAAAGCATTGGAGATGACCCAGAAAATGTTGAAGGGGCAAAAGCCATAATCAAACAGAAGAATGAAGACATAGCTGCTCTCAGAAAGCAACTGAAATTGCCTCAAAGTGAGAATCCACAAGCAAAATAAATCCTTCAACAAAAGACAGAAAATGATGAACTAAAATAGCTTGTTCTAAAGATGACAGCCCAAATAAAGGAAATGGAAAGCCAAATAGAAGCTTTCATGAAATAAAATGAAAATCTGAAGAAACCTCAGCAGGTTTGCATTCCGACAGTTATCCCAACTGTAATTACAGCTGTTCCCTCTACATTGGCAGAACATTTGGCACCGCAAGGAGTATTGGCAACCACAGTGTCAATTACGTCTAAAGATATCTCTGCCACTTCCTCATCAACATCACATATAAACACATTAGGAGAAACAACTGCAATGATCAGGGCCATGGAAGATGTGTCTATAAAAGATAAAGAAATACTTAGTTTAAAAGGCACCATCAAAGATCTGGAAACATCTAAAAGAGATGCCTTAATCACTTCCAAAGGACATGAACAGAGGGCTGACAGATTACAGGAACAGGTGAAAATTCTTCAACAACAGGTAAATCTTACTGAATAGGTTGCCTACATAAAAAATCATTTGTGGAAAAGAATCACTGAAGGCATTCACTCACAATGGCCTTCTATTCAAATAATATATGAACAAAAAGATCTGCTACAAGCTGCCTTAGCAAAAATTGATAAAACAAAGAAGGAACTTGGCAGCAAACCACCACAAGTAGTTCAACTCATATCATTTTTGAATAGTAAAAATAGGGAAGAACTAGAAGAAATGAAAATTCCAGACAGGACAGAGGCTATTCTTGAGATCAAAAAAGTCCTAACAAAAAGAAACATTATAAACAATCTAGAAGAAAAATGTGATAATATGAACATATCAATCAGTAAATTCAGAACCAAGTATGACTTGCTGATAGAAGCAGAACTTCTAGATTTTCATGCATTGAATGAAAAATTAATGCCACAGAAGGACTATGACCAGAAAATTAGAGCCCATGCTAAAGAGTAGGCTAAAAGTCCTTTGCCATAAGGATCCCCAAGTGGCAAAGTACTACTTCAATATTTTGAGAATTTGTTCTTTTTGGAAAATGAGATTAAACATATGTTCATAGTAAAGCCAAACTTTGCTAAATACACAGAGGCTGATGAAAGCTACAGAAAAATGAAGAATATAAAGATCCCTATATCCCAACAATGACAAGAATTCACAGATTTGATGTGAATCTGACAAGTAAAAGAGCAGGAAAAGCATATGAGGAAAGCATATTTTACTGTTAACTTAGGGTAAAAATTCAGGGTCAAAGTGTATCAGATTTTCAAAGAGTATCAGTAAAAAGAATGTTATTGGTGGTCATTTTTCAATTATAGCAGTAAAATAGTGAAAATCAGATGATAAAGAGTATCAGAGTCAAAAGTGAAAAGAAAGAGTGATCTACAAGCTATCTTCTACTAGATAATGCATCCAATGCTAGCAATGCTTACAGCACATCATAAAACCTTTTAATTAGAATAATCAGTTCTATATTTCCTTGTAAAAGAGAACAACTTGCAAACCGTTTTGCTGCTGTCCCTCTTCTTATGTTACATTTCCTATTTTTCCTTAAAACATTATCCCAAACTTTGAGATATTTTGTAAACAATTTATTTGTATAAATACTTCATCATTCGAAGTATTCATTGTGGAATAAAATTTATCAAGACTACTATAGTCATTTTGTTGGATATATTAAAGTTGGTGTGAGTCAATTAGCGAAGCAGCAAACTGGAATTGAGATTAAAGACATCATAACTCAGGATTCTCGTGATGACAAGATAAGTCTAGTCTTTTGCTTGTTTTCATTGTTTTTCTTTCAAAAAGTTTCCATACATTCATTTTAATGTGTTTCTATCTTTAATGATCAACTAGGAGAATTTATACAGGATTAGTGATAAAACGCTCCCTGTTTTTAACTAGTTGGCATTATTATGTTTTCTACTTGATAACTGGACTATAAAATTCTTAATTGCTCTAGGTCCCTGTTTGATCCCCTCCTTCAATCTTCTTTCTGTAACTTAAGGATTCTTAAGTGCCCTTTTGTTCAGATTTCACCCATTCCATTAATAAAGCCTATTCAAAGCCTTTGAAGGTCATCTACCCTGCCTTTAGTACATTTTCATCTTTAAGTCTTATTTCCTAGCTCTGATTGGCTAGAAAGTTGACTCCATAGCCCAATGTTCTGGTAGATCCCTCTGGTTTACCTTTAAACACTTTTTATTCCCACCACACTTTCAAAACAAGTCCCACTATCCACTCATAGCTAGCCTAAAACCCTTTACCAAAACAAAGCTAAATTTTAAGGAGAGATCCCTCTCCGGAACTCAGGAAGGCTAGATCCTGAATTCTCAAAGCGGTTCTTGGTTACCCCTGGTTTTCTTAACTACAAAAATCCTCATCCCACAACCTGAGAATTACTAGGGTGATAATAGGATCTATGAAATGGACGGCCCAGATCTAATCGCAAGGTCGCAAATCAAGGGGAAACACAAAGGGAACGCGCCGATGTCATTAAGCGTGAGCCGTTGGATCTTAAAGAGATCAACGGTGGAGATTCATTCGACGGACTTAATGTCAGAGGGCCATGGTGGAGGGTGATTAAATCTGGGTCGTCGGTTCTTGTGGATTCGACAGTCTAGGTTAAATCACAAGTTTGCAATCGGAGGAGTGAAAGGGAAACACCATAAGAGTTTTTGCGATGCGATGAAGTATGAGCTGTCAGATCCAAGAGTAGATCGACAGTCAATATTCTATCGGAGGGGTAAAGGAGGAAATTTGTTGGTGGAGTCGCGACGAGATCTTAGCCATCGGATGGAAGTGAATCAATGGCTAAGATTCGATCGGGGAATTGGCATCGGAACAGCTAAAAGGGACTTGCGATTTTGCGCTGAGAAAAACTTGCGATAATGATTAGCCGATGGAACGAGAGCCGTCGATCTAAAAATTAGATCGACTGTGGAGATTTAATCAAGAAGGTGAAAGGCGGAATGGTGGCTTTGAAACGAGAAACAATATGGACCGTTGGATTTGGGGCGGTGGAACATATCAACGGTTGACATTCATTTAAACAATGAACTGTCGGGTTTAACAAAAAGTCAGGTTTTACAAAGATATAAAGGAAAAACAAAGAAATGAAGGTTTACGGCGGGGGCCTAGACCCTCTAAATGCCCAGTTGTAGGGCTTATTGTCCCATGAGAAGCGGGGTTTATAGAAGTTAAGCCCTTGGGGGCTAAAACTTTGTATAATAAAAAAGACTATTTTTTGGGTTAAAAAACAGAGTTTTAACGGAAAATGATGGTTCCGGTAGAGGAAAAAGGCCCCTTTTAAAACCAATGGAAGGAGACCAAATGATTCAAAAAGGTGTTTGGAATGATTTTCAGGTTAGATAAAGGTTTTTTGAAGGGTTTTATGGATAAAAAAAAGGATGAAAATGGCGGTTTCTTATGAATGAAACGAGGGGTAAAATGAAAGGAAAAATGGGTTTTTTAAGCCTTCAAAGGGAATTTTTAAAGGTTTAAAGGGAATTTCGAAGGAATGAAAGGTAAATAAAGAGTTTTATGGATGTAAAGGAGAAGGAAAATGGAGAAGGGAAAATGAGGGAAAATGGGAATTTTCAGCAGTCTTTTCCTTTGGTAATCAGCAAATTTTTTCAGTGTTATGAGGGAAACAACAGTGAAGGTTTTTTGAAGGAAAAAGAGACATCACTAAGACTTCAAGAACTCACAATTTGAAAATAAAATTGCTTCTTGAAGGCTAAAAAGATCTAGCCACCATTTGGTATGACAAATTTTTATAGGTGGCTAACACACTCAAGGAAAATGAACAAGGAATAATGCCATATCCAAATTTGTTTGTCTTCCCCTATTGATAGCATGTGATCTAGCTCTTCATGTTTCCCAAGTGCGTTGTGCATCAATCATGTAATACCTATTTTGAAGCATTATACTGCTAGAAACATTGTAGGTCATGAAGCCTGATGCAAAGAAGATGATCATGATACCCTAGAAATTGTGAAAAGGATGATATTTAAATATAGGTTTGGGATATTATTGATAAGGATTTGTGACCCAAACTTTTGAGTACCTGGTGCACAATATTTGGCAATGTAACATTCAATTTTTACACCCTTGATGACCTTTCCCTTCAAATTGACCACTTCTACCCTCCTAGAGAGACTTGCATTGAAGTAAATATATTTTACTTCAATTTGTAGTGGCATCAAATCTATAAAAAATTGTCCCTGGTCTAGGTCTCAATAGTTGATTAACATGTTCAGTAATCTAGTTTGGGATCTCATATTCTGCATCATAAAAAAATTGAGCAAGCAATAATTTTTAAGACCATCCAAGTTCCTTGGTCCTCTAAGACTTAGATATGAACTTCATCACGTTCCCTCTCTCTCCAAACAATCGACATCGTGAAGAATTTGACAAATTCAATTGTGAGAAAATCCATTTTTGAGTTTGGATCCGTGAGTACGCAGATTTTGTAAAAGGAAATAACGTATATATGTACTTTTCCTTGTGACATTTTGCGTATAGGGCTTTCTATATGCGGCCCGATAGAACCAGACCTAATATACGCAGATCAATTTTTAAATTTAATTTAAACCATAAGAAAATTAATTAAATCATTTAAATTTTGATCTAAATGAAAGGAATATGGTCAAGAATTACTTGGAGCTCATGATTTGCAAATCTACTGGTGAAATTGGTTGAATTTGCTTGCCAATGTTTTCTCCCAAAGCTCTCTCCTCAACACTTGAATGGTAAAACTGAGTTGGGTAAGTTATAAAACATTTTTTTATAATAAAAAAACTCAAACCCTATTTTATAAAGTCTATTTTTACTGTATTATTTTAAATTCATGAAAATTTTGACCTTTTTTGAAGTGTTGGGAAGGGCCTTTTTCAGGCTAATGAAGAATTTTATTTTCACTTAGTGACATTTTCCTATTGTTTCGATTCCACAACTGTTGACCTATCATCGCAGTTAGTGTACTATAAACTGGCATATAGGCTAAGATAATTTTCTGTTGCATTTTTCTTCTTGACCTCACACTACGATGGTTAGCCACACGGTCGAACCCACTATGTTGCAATTTTTTAACCTTTCTCACTCTTCATTTCATAAAATGGTAGCATAGTGTTAGAGCCTTTCCTTCCATGGGATTCCTAGTTAGAACCTCACTAGCACATGTTTCCCATGTTGTAAATCTTGTATGTTAGGTCCCTATATCACTAGTATAGCCCCTTATTATTGGTAGTGTAAACCCCTTATTGTTATTGTTGTACCCTTGTAACCCCCATTTTGTTATTATTTTGCCCTTAAATTATTATTGTTAGGTCGGCTAGGATTACATTGTGGCCCACTAGGATTACATTATGGCCCCATGGACTCCTATATATAGAAAGGAGGTTTTGTAAATTGTATCATCCAAGAATTGTTCATTCATGTAAGGTATTGGAGGTTTCCCCCTCGAAGTGGCTTATTTCTAAGGCGTTGATATCTCTTTTCTTCTCTTTTTGGAGTTGGTTACACAACATTTGGTATCAGAGCTTTGGATTCTAGGGTTTCGCTGCTCCAAACAGGTCATCGTGGCATTTTCGCTATAAATTGTTTTCTACGAAGTTTCAGAAGCTGAAATTTTTAGGGTGCGAAGCTGAAATCCTGAGGTAGACTTTCTAAAAATTTCAGAGCTTGGTTCGCAATATTTTCGGAGATATCATCTGTGGAAGTTAGGTATTTGTTCAAGCTCTTAAACAGGTCATCGTGGCATTTTCGCTATACAATTTTTTCTACGAAGGTTAAGAATCTGAAATTCATATGGTGCGAAGTTGAAATCCTGAGGAAAGTCGTCAAAAAATTTCCGAGCTTGGTTCGCAATATTTTTAGAGATATGATCTGTGGAAGGTAGTGCTTTTTCAGGCTCCTGAATTTCATCTCAAAGAGGTGATCGTGGGAAAAGTTCAATAACTCTCTCTCTGGGCAGTGGATTTGAGTGCCGTTAAAAGTGGTCACAAGTAAACGGAATGTAGTTTCTTGGCTATCAATTTCAGAGACAAAGGACGAAACAGTGACACGTGGCAAGTTGTACAAGTTCGCTCTACTGAACCAGTCCAGAATTAGGTCATTGTGGGAGATTGGACACAACTTTATCTTGGAGAATCCAAATTAGATCAGACCTGTGGCATTTCAAAGAAACTTTAGAGGGATACTACAGGGCTGAATTTTAGATATTGAAGATTTTCAATTACATAGATAATTCAATTTCAATATCGAGCTCCTCAAATCGAGAAAAAGGTGTGTATTTGGTTTTTAGAATTGCATAACGTTTGTTTGAAAAAGCAGTTTGAAGCAATTCCAAAGGCATATTTTAGAATTTGTATCAGTATTTGGGTTCTATAATGCCTCCAAAAGATAATTTCATAGCCATTAAGCCCTCAAAAGGTTATACTATGACCCATGAAGAGGAAGTATTGCAGTATGAGATATCAAAATTATGGTACCAAGTGCAACAAGTTTCAATCTTACGAAGAGCAATTGAAGATGAAATAGATGGTTTAAAAGCAGAAATGGAGGCTAAGTTGGATGGTTTGAAGGATGAAATAATAGCAAATATGGATGATAAATTAGTGGAAGATCACATCGAGCATCAACAACAAGTTCTCCAACTCTCAAAGGATAACCCAACTTTGGTGCATAATCTAATGAAACAAAGGGAAGATCAACATCACATCGAAAGAAGTTATGAAGCAGTCATAGAAACAAGAACTCGACAAGTAAGATCAATTTCAGAGTATCTCAGCAAGTGGAAGAACTTTCCTATAGAAGATTTCACATGGGAGGATGAGAATTTTATACAGAAGCATCAAGAAATAA
Source organism: Pinus albicaulis (assembly GCA_034641835.2). NCBI lineage: Eukaryota > Viridiplantae > Streptophyta > Pinopsida > Pinales > Pinaceae > Pinus > Pinus albicaulis. Next base: position 197,394,064 of record CM076575.1, on the reverse strand, counting down.
TCAAGCGTTGAGGACAACACTTGTTTGAAGGAGAGGGGCATGTTAAGTCCCTATATTAATAGTGTAGCCCCCCTTAATGTTATTATTGTACCCCTGTAACCCCCATATTGTTATTATTGTGCCCTTAAATTATTATTGTTAGGTCGGCTAGGATTACATTGTGGCCCACTAGGATTACATTATGGCCCCATGGACTCCTACATATAGAAAGGAGGTTTTGTAAATTGTATCATCCAAGAATTGTTCATTTATGTAATGTATTAGAGGTTGCCCCCTCGAAGTGGCTCATTTCTAAGGTTTTTATATCTCTTTTCTTCTCTTTTTGGAGAAAATCCATTTTTGAGTTTGGATCTTGGTTCACTTGACATATCCTTCAACTTTCCGCTAGTGACACCTCTCATCTCTATATGTTGCACAATTTTTCAACAACATCTTATATGTTGGCACCTGATTTTATCCAATACCACTACTACACTTGCATGACTTGTTACTTTTATGAGGATAAATTATGCAACATCTTTGTTCAGAAATCTTCTAATATGATACTGAGACATATCTTTGTTGTGTTCTTTCGTGGCTATGATCTGATGATCCACTATAAATTATTCAGCTCCTTGGGTACACATATGTATACATTCTGGAGTTGCATTATACTTGATCAAAAAACATGCTTTATTACTTCTAAGCATTGGTATACTTGCCTCAGACATGAGTTTTCTTTCTGACTCTTTCCACAGGTATTTCATGGGCTTGAATTTGGTGATCTCCCCCCAGGTTTTTGAATGGATCCTCCCTCTATACTTAATATATTTCGGCCATCATCTTCCTTTCTGACCTCATAAATTAGGGGGAATATCTTATAGCATCATTCAAACTCATGTAGACCTGATGCTCTTATATTTACTTGGGCATTCCATTTACCCTTGCAGACTTGAGTTTGCCTTAAAAAATATATTTCAAAACCCATATGTGACTCTTCCCACTAAAAAAAAAGGATACATATGCGGGTCCCAAAAGACTATACCTGCGTACACATTTTTAAAATTGGAAAAAAAATAAAAGTTATTTTTGGGGCAGGGTTTGCAAGTTTAACTAAGATCCCACCTATAGGAGCCCGTTTCCTAACTGAAAAAAACCAATTTTAGGTGGTATATATACACCCCTTAGGTAGGACTAATTCATATAAGAAGAGATGTATCAACATTAGACTCAATTTCCACCATATCAAGTATGTTTTTCCCGTGACTCCTGCACTCCCAACCTCTAGGAAACCCTAGTTTCCTTTGCAAAGATGCTTAGTCCCCTTATCTAGCATCACCTTGCATCTATTAGAGAGGTTTTCTTTGTGGCTCAATCTAGAAAAAATTGGATGAAGGATTCGTTAGTGGTTTTGGCCCGAATTAGGTTGTATCTATATTGTACTTACCATTATTCATCAATAAAGAAACTCATGTTATGTTCCTGATATATGTTTTCATCTTATGAATGATAGTATAAATTTATATTTATGATGATCTAAAATATTCTTATGCGTGTAATTTGAATTATATATTATATATATGCTTATGTGATTTTATTTGCAAGTCTACAAATCTTGGAAGAAGCAGAGAGTTTGTACCCTACAAGAACATCCTCAAACATAGGACCCCCGGGTATGTTCCTAATCCCAATTTTAGTAATTCAAATGTTTGGCATGTTGGATTGAGTGTTTTTTGTCAATTGATCTATTATGTTCTGTTGGGGCTTCCAACCCTAGTCTTAGGGATTATTTCCTGCTAATAGCTTCATTTTACCAACAAGTATAGTAATATGAAATAAGGTCTATACAAGCCCTTACTTGTACCCATTCATCCCTGAGAAACCACTTCCGTGGAATTTGTGAGAGGTTTACTAATAACAAGGAAGGGAAATGACTACATGTTCATGGTAGTTGATATGTTCAATAAGATGTGTGTTCTCATGCACCGTAAGAATACCATCAATGGGAAATAAGCATCCAACTTGTTCTTTGGATAACTCTAGGTTCACTTTGGAATCCCAAGGAGAATAATTTTAAATAGGGACACAATATTTATTAGTGCATTTTGGACTACATTGTAGGAGACGATGGACATGAAGTTGAAGAGGTATACAACATTCGATCCACAAACAGATGGGCTACCTAGGTAGATGCTACTTAGTTGTGATGCGACTTTGAGTTGTGAGTGTCTTAATATTGATAATATACTTAAAGAGATAGGATTTTATGAGATGTATCTTTGTGTATTTTTATATTTGAAGTTTACAGTGGAAGTTTTTCCCACCCTAAGAGGCAAGTGAGAATTTCTTTCTTTCTTTTGAATTCATAATACAATAGTATATTTCACATATTTCATCTCATTTGTCTCTTGTAACTAGTTTTTTGCAGTTTTAATCTATGCATACCTAGTTTTTCTTTCAAGTTCAGGGGTTAAGGAACACTACATTTTCCAACTAAACCATTAACTATAAAAAAACTATACTTGGCCAAGGAGATGCACTCAAGATAATAGACAAGGTCTAAGGTGGTAAGTTTGATCTTAGCAATATGGAACATTGTGTCTGTTAATTTCAAATGATAGATAAAAATTTCCACTTGAAATTTGGCATATTTATGATAGAAGCCTTATGAAAAGTTGTATGATTATTTCATTGAAGAAAACATTACATTATGAAATAGAGAAATATAGTTAAATCCATGATAATTATGTAAAATTACTCATGGACAAAATCAAAACCTTGATGTTTATTGAAGAATGAAATATAACCTATCATTAGATTAAACATTACTTAGAAACATAATATGTTATAAATACATTTTCATAATACTTAAATAATTGATTAAAGTCTATGCAAACATCGAAAAACAAAGGGTAGACATGTTCTTTAAATTAATGGGATTCCAAGGATTTTAAAAGGTGAATAATTAATTGTTGATCACTAAATGATAACTGTTAGGGTCCTATAATAATAGGATTCATAATTTTTAATTGACTTTGATTAGTCTTGTAATATGTACATACTTTGCTTTCTGCAAAAATATTTTCCCATATTAGAAAAAGAAAAAATGTAAAGAGGTTAAAAGTCCTAAAAGAAAAATCAAAGGACTTGAAAGAAAAAACATAAAAAAGAATAAAAAAATGAACCCCAAACAAAAAATAGATAAAAATAGATCATGAAAGTGATGCAAATTCAAATGCCACTACTTTTTAATTGACTTTGCAAAATAATATTGTGCATAGCTTGTAAAAAATGCCACAATACATGAAGGTCAAACTACTTAATCTTGAACTTTCATGCTCTACATTTCATGTTGATAGATAGAGAATAAAGATCTAGCCAAACTTTTTAATCTTGGAAAATCAGTAGTTAGGTAGAGAATAAAAAGGTTCTCAACAATTTTATCTAAGCCCTTGGAAGAAATAAGGATATAATTAGATAGTTTTCTGTTAAAAGAAAAATGAATAAGCGTTTGCAAGCTTAAATGCACCCATGTTAATAAAGAAAACATGTTAGGGTAGTTGATGGGTAGGTAGAAGTTGTGTTCACAAGCATGGATAGTAGAAAATTGGTCATTTCACTTACTAACTACCTTTCAAAATCATTCCCTTGTGAAAATACCTTTTCCCCTTCATTTTAACCCTTTTTCCCATTAGTCACTCATTTTCGTTATAAAACCCCTTTTCCTAAGTTTAATACACATTTTATCTTTGGAAAAGTAAAACCCCTTCACTAATTTCCCTTTTTTCATTTAAAAAATACACAAAAAAACCAATAAAAAATACTTTATCCTAAGTCTAAAATGCTTAAATCTATATATCGGACCCCACTAGAAATATCCCTCCGCGATATAAGTTTTCACATTAACACTTAGCGAAATTCCCGCACTTGGTAACATTTCATTGTATAAAATTAACATTTAACTTTATATATTAAATACCCTAAATACATGTAAACCCGTATTTTATTAATTCCTTAAATTATAAAATCTCGACCCTTACGTTAAATAAATACATAATTTTTTTATTATTACCCCGCCTATCCAAAAGTTCCACTTTCCCTAACCCTGTTGGTTATACTTTTAACCCAATCGCATAAACTAAAACCTGAAAATATATGTTATAACCCCATCGCGTAGCTTAATTCTTGGGCCCCACGCCTTTCAATCCTGACACATCCATCACATCCTCCCAACCGTCAGATCATCACTGACCAAATCCGATGGCCCATATCCCTTTTCACATCTCTGATAGCATGATCATTAACATACACCAGACCTTGTGATATCCGTGGTTTTTGAAGCTCTGCTCCTATCTACGTGGCCAGGTTTTATTTGATCGCATTGATCTAAACTTTACCACTTACCACTTTTCACTCATGCGAAAACCACTGAGTGGTTTCTCCTGCTAGTTGCACAAACCAAACTGACATTTGAATTGACCGCGCATTCAATGATATAACCACTGTTGATTAAAATGCATTTATCCGCCCTTTGTTAGCCCTTTTACCACTTTTTGTTACATTTTTGCATTGAAAGAGTATTTCCGACCATTTTTCAAGCAAATATCATACTACCGACCTCATTTTAAGCCCAATTCAACCAGAATTCAACCATTTGCTGCCAAAAGACACTGCAAAAGTCATCCAAAGCACTATTAAAGACCAACAGAGACTCAGAAAGCCTTTCGATACCTTAGAACACTTCTGCAAGCTATAATCCTCATTTATCTAGGTATTCCTTCAATAAAAATACCTGTTCTTTAGAATTATAAGGAAGTAATTCAAGTAATTTGATCAAATTAGGAGTTTTAGCAAACCAAATGTGCCTATTTCCTTCCCTATCTTTTTCTGCAAACCCTAGGCGTCCTTTTTCTGAGATTACTTTTTGTCACATAGAATACAATTTGAGCAGTTTAAACGTTGCATACCTAAAATAAATCCCTGTATCTTCCCAAATCCTTTTTCTGCAAACCCTGGACCTAATTTCATAGGATTCCCAAGGCTTGAGATTGTTTTTGATTACAAAGAATAATAATTTACCAATTGGCTTCTTAAATTAGTTTGCAAACTGTTATAAACTGTCAGAGGTGCTCCTAAAAGCCTGAAACCATCTCTTGAGTTAAAGATTAGTCAATTGAAGAAATTTAACAAACAATGCCTTCCAAAAGAATTGTATCTGCCAATCCTCTACAACCCTAGTTTTAGATGTAGAACACACTCCCCTAGCTGAAAAAGATTTTAATATTAATGACATGGTCACTGAATTTAACCTTCTTGAGCTCCACTACTGGAGCCATGAAAAATCCATAGACCAAGCAGATGAGGTTTTCATCTGGGAATCTATAATAATCCTACATTAGCAAGCAGCTAATGTGAATATTAAATTTTGTTTTTACCACCTAGCAACTTAATAAATGGGTAAGGAAGCCCATGCATAATAAAAAAATGAATAAAACCTATCATAATGTGAAATGAGATCATCACAGTAGCTGGATTTTACACTTGTGTGTGTGAACAGGGATAAAGTAGATTGAAGAGGAGATCATCAATGTAACTAGTTCAGTGTGAACAAGGATCAACATAGACAAAAATTTGAGAACCAGATTGAAAGCACTTGAGTGTGAAAAGGGATAAAGTAGATTGAAGAGGTCAACCTTGACCAAATCAAACAACGTAGTATGGAGGAGTGGCCTTGACAAAGGTACAACGTAATTTTGGAGGGAGATTGCTCATGTGGAGTTGAAAACCCTAATGGGTGGGACCCAAGGTAAGGAGGCTCACAAATTTTATAAGGAATAGGATGGAAGCCATTTGGGGTTAGCTTGGATATTATTCATTTTGGTCTGTTTAGACTGTTTGGCATTCTCTCGCTGTTTAGCAGAGTTGCAATGTTGTTTAACACAAGGATCTCCTATGTAGGAATGCTTCTACTTTCTAGAGAGGCCTCTTGAAGGAGTATTGTACTTCAGTTTTTCACATTAAAGCTTGATGCCAAGCATCCTCCTTTAGCCACAACGTTATTTCTGCAGAGTATAGTGTTGTGTTGTAGGGTGTTGCAGTGGAAAGTCCCCAACACCACTTTCTGAGCTTATCTTTTAGAGGAGGGAGCTTCCCTTTCTTTGCAAGATCTGTTCAGAAGGTTTTTGAGCATCTTGTACATCTTGGCATGTGGAAAAAGCATTCTCCACCTTCTACAGTGCAGTCACTGACATAAAATGTGTCATTTTACTCAGTGTTGTAGTAGTGGGGGTTAAGCCCTTGTTTGTGAGCTTGTTCCTTAGAGGAAGGGCAAAACCTTCTCCTGAAGGGATTTGTAAAGCATCCTTCTTCTATTTCTTGTATATTTCATCTATATGTATTCAGATCTGTAGTGTAACTGCGTTTTCCAGATCTATATCTGCAGATCTGCTATTATGTACTTGTGCTCTCATGAAACCCTTCCCGGGTTATCTCTTTGATGTATAAAAGGAGCTAGATCTCCATTTTCCTCCATTTTTTTATATAATAAACTCCATATATGATGTTGCACCATATTAAATCTGAAAAAATCAGAAAATCATGCTATATATGCTTTAGTAGCTTTCTGTTGAGTTAAGTCATGGGATTTGGACCCTTTTGAGAAATATCGGGACCGGGAGATCTCTTTAACTTAGTAAAATATATTTTTTTCTAATTATTTTCTAGGTGTGAGTCCCATATTGTATAATATAAGGGATCCGATCATTATTCCTCTCTTTTATTACGCAAATATCTGGGAATAACGTTTTTAAGGCTCATTTTGCTGCATTTCCCTAACTTTTGGGGTCATAGAAGGTGTAATAAGTTGATGCTGTAACACCAACTGATGATAATGTGTTTCTTGACACATTTCATGAGTGAATAACTTTCTGCTGCTCCAAAATTGTGTTTACATATTGTTGCAGTCCCATTATTGGGAATTTTCCAGCCATTCTAGGTGTGAGAGGCTTGTTTACCTCACCTAGTTTGCTTGGTTTTTGATTTCCTCTTGGATTTTGGTCTTAGATTATTAGATATAAGGGATAAAAGGGCTAATATTATTTTTTGTAGCACAAATTCCTGAAAAATGCATTTTTCAGGCATGTCTTGCTAGCAATCCCAATTTGGGGATACTACAGTGGTATCAGAGCATTGTCTTGGCTCAACCTGTGAGTTTGAGCCGTCAAGAGGAACAAGATCAGAAATATGGAGAGGATGAGTTTACTCTCATCACTTTTAGATCCAGAAAGAACCTCTCCCATGAGGTTAATATGATGAAGGAGAAGAGATGCCAAGAAACTCCTAAAGGGTTTCAAGAAGAGGAAGAACCACACACTTCCTATTCTCATGAATAAGAAGACCAGAAGCATGGAAGGCACTTAGATCATCATATTCTGAGTGAGTAACTTTTTGAGTACAAGTCTCAACCTAGAGCCTTCAAAGAGACTCTAGCCTTCCCACAGTTCATTCAACTAGAGGAAGACAGGAGACCCTGCAGCAAGGGAGAAATCAAGGGCAATAGGTTTCTATTGTCCACTTTTGATGGGACATGTTAGCCACCTATAAATTCGGTCATACTAAATGGTGGCTAATATTACCTTTTAAACCTTCAAAGAGATATTTCCCTTTGAAAACTTATCATCTTTTGAAGTTTTTTATGATGATTATTACCCTTTGAGTTAATCTTCACTGTTGTTTCACTATTAGCCCTAAAGTACCTGCTGTTCACCAAGAGAAAACTGCTTATAAAACTCCATTTCTCACCATTCACCTCTCCTTTCCAATCCCACAAACTCTCCATTTTCATCCTTGCTTCCCTCATAAAATCCCTCAAAAACACCTTCATTTAACCTTCAAAACATCCTAATCCTCTTTAAAACCTTATATTCCACCTTATTTGGTTTTAAAAACCCTTTCTTTCACCTATCAGAACCCTGTTTTGGTCTTGAAAATCCCTATTTTTGGCCTAAAAACACCTTTTTACACTATAAGGCATTTAAGCCCCTGAGGGCTTATTTCCTTTTAACCCTTTCCTTATACAACCTTGGCCCCGCAATTGGGCGCTTAAATACATAAATCCCCGTAAAAACCTTGCCTTCAGTCTATTTTTATCATTTCTCGACGTTATGATTTGAATTTATGTGAACCGTTGATCTCCACAGATCAACAGCCCTTGGGCAATCATCCTTCCACCCATTTCACCTGCCTTCCCATTTCCCCTTTTAAATTCTCTGCCCCATCTTGGAATCTCAACTGTCCATTTAGATGATTTGACGATTGGGATTTAACCCGATAAACCCGACTCCCTTTGGACCTACCTTCCACCTCATAAGGCACCTTTCCACCCGTGTGCTGTCACTTGTCTTCCACTATTACTCTACTCACGCACCTTTCATATCGCATTCTTTCTGCATCATTGGATCTGGGTCCTCTGATCCAACAGTTGACGATGAGTATCGCAAAATTTTTGCGCCTAAAGTTTAACGCTAAATTTTTTTGCGAAATAGGTGGTATTGAAGGGGACAGGTGTCAACTAATGTATGGAATCAAATTTCTTTCGAGCAAAACCACTTACTGCCTTTTATTTATGCGAAGACCACCTGTGGTATTGTCAAAACCACTTCCACCAAATCGTACCAGAAACGGTTTAAACTATGTTTTTAGCTCGTCTTTCTCCACAAGAATTCTCTGCCTGCATAATCACCCTTCCTCTGCTCCGCCCAGCCTTCGAAGCAGTCTAACCTCTGAACACATGATTTATCTAAATGTTTGTTTCATGTTGCAGGTTTAATGGATAAAGGGTTGCAGAGCCGTCCCACTGTCATAAAAAGGTGATCGAGGGCCAAGGATGACGATCCACAGGCCAATATTCACGTAGAAAGGGAATCTACAGGGTTCAAAATTATGATTCTACCCATGCCTCATGAGCATTGGTGATATCATGAAACCCTCGACGCGCCCATGCACCTGCAAAAACATCAAATACAGTCAGCATATATTAATGAAAGAATATAAGTGTCGAGATGAAGATAAGAGCGTAATTGAAGGATTAAAGATGTTAATTAAAGCTTAAAGGATCAAGGCATGAATTATGGAATCAAAGGCATAATCCAAAAAATCAAATCCTGAAGACCTCGAATGCCACATCAAAGGGGCTAATTGAATCCCTAGTTGCCAAAATTGCCACCTGCAGCCTCTCTACCTCAAAGGAGCACACAGATTAAAGCTCAGTTAGGAACTTTAAGACCAAAGGTAGCTAACTATTATTACAAACAAAAATCAAATATTTCACACTGACAACAAAGTTATTGTAAAAGATTAAAAGAGCATTAAAGTCAATCCTTTTACCCACTAAGCCTAAAAAGCAGAAAACAGAGTTAATGAAATAGAGTTGTAAATCAAATTCTTTCCTGCCTTGTGCCTTGCATGGTTTTCAAGGCTAGGAATTTCATTTAGTATAGAATTAATGATACTCAACCCTAGAACTCTTCCACCTCCTCATTTCTTCTATAAATAATTCTGAAGAAGATGAGAAGTTGGTTGGTTGGTTCGTCACTAGTTGTAACAATGAAACTCTCTGAAATAATACATAGTCTATTGAAGTTGAAGAAGAAATTGAAGTCTTGGAAGCTGGATTATGTTTTTACATGCTTGTTCTTAGGAAGGCTCTATCATTGGATCCCTGAGCTTGGTTGTTGGTGATGTATTCTGAATTGTCTGTTGTTTTTCCTGTTTTCATTTTGTTCCATAAATTCTTACTACAGTAGGGTGAAAATTTTAGGCTAAGAAATGACTCCTAGAAGCACCTTAGACCTGTTTATCCTTCACTGTTTTATGTTTTCTTCTGCTAAGGCATTTTAGAGTCTTTAATAATTCTCTTGAACCCTTATTCTTGTTTATTTCTCAAACAGTTCAAATAGTTGGTTCCAACATGATTCATGGTTTTCCCTGCTTGCTTGCTGCCACTTGAAAACTGTTTTTGAAGTCTCCCTTTGAAGTACCATTGTTTATAGTTAGCCAAGGAGGTCTGTTTTGATCATACCCTTTGTCCCTGCTTAAATAATTGTTTCAAAGGTCTTTATAGTTGTAATCATGGATGTTTAGGCGTTCCCTCTTCCATGACTGCAATTATCAGTGAATCTTTCATGTTTTCTAATTCCTTTGAAATAAAGTCTTTGAGGAAATAGGGTGTTCCCCGAATCTTAGATTTCATTTTAAAAGTTGTCGTGAAGTCATTATTTGCTTAAAGTGTGGTTTTTAGAATTCATGGTTAGCCCTGTCTATCAAATACCTCTTTATGTTCATGTTATGTTTTTAAGTTCCCTTTGTTGAGAATTCAATCTCTCTTTCAAAATCATTAATGTCCATCTCATTCACAAAACTAAAGGATCCTGTGGCCAAGTTAGATTTGCCCTTTGATATCCCATATCCATTGATGAGCTTGTTATTTCCTTCTTCTTGACTCCATTTCCCAATGAATCTGACACTTCTTCTTTCTATCTATACTACCTAGACCTTTCATGTTCTCCTGTACCAATTCAACCAAACAAACAAATCAAACAAACACCTACACTTAATAACTAGTCTAAAATCAATACTTAAAAGAAAACAATACATATCTTTGCAAACAATTTGAGAGATCCCTCTCTGAGAATAGGAGGACTAGATCTCGGAACTCTAAATATTGGTTCTGATGTTGCCTTGTCTTTTGGTTGGCCAATCTATCAAAACACAGGACCCCAACATAATGGCGGTCATGGTGGGACCTTCTGAAAGAAGCACTAAACATACACATCTCTAAAAATTCAGAAGTCCCTGTCTTAAAAGAGCACCCTGTGGAATTATCCCACCACTCACACCAACATAATGGCGATCACGGTGGGACCTATTGAGTTCATAGTTGCCTAGCAAGCTCTTATAGACTCTTTATTCTTTCAAACAACCATATAAACTCAGAAAAAACCCAAAAATATTTCAGATTGGCTTCATAATAAACATGGTGGTGGAACTGTAAAACAATTTTACCTTCACAAAAAGTTAAAAATTTTCTACCTGGTGACTCCTCTGGCCTCTAGTAGGCCTATTACTTCACTAGTCCTTGTAAAATCTCCTGGGAATGCATTAAGCAAACCCAATCATGCTGTTGGCGGTCAGAAAAGTTCGAAATCTTCCACCTGACGACTCCACAATCCCAAAAAACCTAATGAATCCATTGGTAGAAGACTCTGAACTAGTTGAATAGACACAATGACCTCTTTCCTGATTTAAAAACATGATTCCAAGGATACAACGAAGATATGCCCCAATGAGTAGGGATCATATCCCTGGATTCCCACACAAAATGCCTGAAATAAATTGGTTGAAAGACCTACCTATCTTTCAGGATGAAAACGTTGATGACCCCTTGTTACATCTCATCAAGTGTCATATACATGTGTGGAGGTTAAAAGTTGAATGGCATGAGGACCGTCTTATGAAAATGTTCATGGCAACATTAGAAGGTAATGCAAGGAATTGGTATGAATGGTTAGAACCTAAGAGCTTGTTTTCTTTAAAAGACATGCATCAAGTATTTTACAAGAACTATAAAGAAAACTCTCCATCCTTATCATGGGATTGTTGTGATCAATCTCATAACATTATACAATACCTGTTAGACATTGATGAGGATCTGGTTGATATGCATCCTGAGGATCTCTCAAAATCCATTCAATAATTTCACATGCATCTTGAATATCACAAGAACTTAGATGAATCAGTTGAGGAAGAAATTAACCAAGAAATCAAAGACATTCCTCAAGATATTCTAAAAACCAAAATAATGATTCATCACCCCTTATATCTGAGGCCCAAGAATACATCCACCCTCAAACTCAGTATTCACAAGAAATAGAGAGTTGCTGCACTTCTTCTCAAATAAACACAAGAACATCTTCCCCTTTGACAGAAGAAGAAATAGAACAGATCATCAATAGACAGCCAGTCTCCGGAAATTTGTGCAGAACAAGCACTCTTTCCCATTCATCTACTGAGATTTTTTGTACAGAATTAGAAAGCTCCCCTGTAAATCAGAATGAAGAAAGATCTGCTGATAATCCAGTATGTTTGATTAGTAGCATTACTTACTTTGATGATTTTCCTAACTTTGATTTATCTTGTGATGATGCTCCCCAAATAGAAGTTAATCTTGCAGGACCATCATTAGCAGATTTATGGGAGGAAGATCAGTTCCTTCAAAGAAGTAATGAGCCAGTGCAGAATATTTATGATATTGATGAAGAAAGTTATGAAAGCTTGGAAGTAAGTAAAGATTCATTAGATCTTTTCTCTACTTCATCTTAGACCATCAGTAATAGTTTCCATGTGATTGGGAATCAGCAGCCTTTCAACTCAAATGTTGATAAGGAAAGAAATGAATAAATTTTTGAGCAGGTTGAAAGCAAGGAACCTTCTCTTGAAAAAGAGGAAGCAATTGAACATACCCCTGCTCAAGAATATAATAACCTCTTCACAGAGTTCATCCCACTAAATCAGAATATCTTAGGATTTCAAGAGGATAGCACTGCCAAATATGATGAGTCCTGCAGTTCAGATAATAATGAAGATGAGGAATTTTTTCTTTCACAAGTAAATATTTATCTTGATATAGTGGAGAAAAAAGAGATAAACCTAGTTGAAACACATCTTCTAGATATTCCTAAACAGACATTATTTCAAGATCCCTATGTATATTTCCTGAAGACATCTGAAGAAGGGATAGAGGTTGTTAGGAGCAGTGTATTACCAAAAACAAGAAGATTTTTTAGTACTGCTGCTAAGAAACAAAAGGAATGGGAGTGGCCCTGTTTGTCCAGCATGCCCAAGGAGATGAGCAAAGACCAATCATGTAATCATTTACTGGATTGGTTGTATTGGAAAAGAGAGTTCATCAGCTAAACATGTAAATATTCCAAGTTAGATTAGGGTAGGTTGGAATGTCAATAAAGCTCAACCTTTGAGCATTTAGTAAGTTGTTTATTTTTGCTTTGAAGAAAAAAGAGAAAACTACAAAAAAAATAAAAAGTGAAAAAGAGGGAAGGATGAAAACAAGAAAGGTACAACCCCATACCAAAAAAGAGAAATAAAATCTAAAAGCCTGCAAGCTCAAATGCCACTCCTAAAAACGCACTTCTAGTTAGCCATACCGCCTAATCACGACTAGTTAGCTTTTCAATTTACTACTCATAGGTTAGTGAATTAGATCAGCCAACCAGCACAATATTGGCTGATCAGTAAGGTAGATTAGGATAGAGGAAACAAAGGTTCAAACCAATTCAATATCTGAACCTATGAATCTCAAAATAAGAATGGCTCTAATTAGATTAAATCTTGAGCCAAAGATAGAAAACAAACTGGTTCAAATATGCTCAAAATCTGAACCAGATGAGAGAAAAAAACACAGCTCAAACAAATTCAAAACAGAGCTGAAGAGATAATGAAGGATGTTTTAGTTTTAAGATCTTAAGCCTTCACAATTTTGTTTTACTTTTCTGCAAATAAAATCTATGTGCAGCTTGTTTTTATGCCATAGATCTGCAGTAAGTCAAATTGCTTAATCCTGGCTTGGTTGCTTTTAAATTTCCTGTCTTAGAATATAGAGAATAAAAGTCTGTCAGACAGTCTAATCCTGACAGATAGTAGTTAGGTAGAGAATTTATGAACTCAACTCTTTAAACTGAGTTCATGGTGGAATAAGATTAGACTTAGATTAGTTTCCTGTTTTTCAAAAGAATAAAATGTTGATGAAGAGAGTTTGCTAGTCCAAATTCACTCTGAAAGAAGAAAAAAATGTTAGGATCATTAGGAATGGGTAGGTAGAGATGTTGTTTTGATAGAATTCCATTGTTCCAGATTGTTGCAGTGATTATCAACTCAAAGAAAGGTCAACTAAAGGAAAATAAAGTTGTTGCCCAATGGATGAAGGCACTGGTTTACTAAAAAGCTAGAGATCAATATCTGAGGTTCTAGACACCTAAAGAACCAGTTGTCCTCCCCAAGTGGAGCCATTGTTAGCCACCTATAAATTCTGTCATACTAAATGGTGGCTAAGCTTACCTTTTAAACCTTCAAAGAGATAGTTACCTTTGAAAAATTATCATCTTTTGAAGTTTTTTATGATGATTATTACCCTTTGAGTTAATTTTCACTATTGTTTCACTATTAGCCCTAAAGTACTTGTTGTTCGCCAAGAGAAAACTGCTTATAAAACTCCATTTCTCATCATTCATCTCTCCATTCCAATCCCACAAACTCTCCATTTTCATCCTTTCTTCCCTCACAAAATCCCTCAAAAACACCTTCATTTAACCTTAAAAACATCCTAATCCTCTTAAAAACCTTATATTTCACCTTATTTGGTTTTAAAAAGCCTTTCTTTCACCTATCGAAACCCTGTTTTGGTCTTGAAAATCCCTATTTTTGGCCTAAAAACACCTTTTTACACTATAAGGCATTTAAGCCCCCAAGAGCTTATTTCCTTTCAGCCCTTTCCTTATACAACCTTGGCCCTACAATTGGATGCTTAAATACATAAATCCCTGTAAAAACCTTTCCTTCAGTCTATTTTTATCATTTCCCGAGGTTATGATTTGAATTGATGTGAACCGTTGATCTCCACAGATCAACGGCCCTCGGGCAATCATCCTTCCACCCATTTCACCTGCCTTCCAGTTTCCCCTTTTAAATTCTCTGCCCCATCTTGAAATCTCAACCGTCCATTTAGATGATCTAACGATTTGGATTTAACCCGATAAACCCGACTCCCTTGGGACCTACCTTCCCCCTCATAAAGCACCTGTCCACCCGCACGCTGCCACTTGTCTTCCACTATTACTCTGATTGCGCACCTTTCATATCGCATTCTTTCCACATTGTTGGATCTGGGTCCTCCGATCCAACGGTTAACGATGCGTATCGCAAAATTTTTGCGCCTCAAGTTTAACGCTATTTTTTTTTTTGCAAAATAGGCAGTATCGAAGGGGACAGGTGTCAGCTAATGTATAGAATCACATTTCTTTCAGGAAAAACCACTTACTCCCTTTCAGTTATGTGAAGACCACTTGTGGTATTGTCAAAACCACTTCCGCCAAATCGCGCCATAAACGGTTTAAACTATGTTTTTAGCCCATCTTTCTCCACAAGACTTCTTCACCTGCATAATCACCCTTCCTCTGCATCTCTCCTCCGCTCCGCCCAGCCTCCGAAGCAGTCTAACCTCTGAACGCAGGATTTATCTAAATGTTTGTTTCATGTTGCAGGTTTAATGGATAAAGAGATGTAGAGCCCTCCCACTGTCATAAAAAGGTGACCAAGGGCCAAGGATGATGATCCACAGGCCAATATTCATGTAGAAAGGGAATCTATAGGGTTCAAAATTATGATTCTACCCATGCCTAATGAGCATTGGTGATATCATGAAACCCTCGACGCGCCCATGCACGTGCAAAAACAACAAATACAGTCAACATCAATTAATGAAATAATATTAGTGCCGAGATGAATATTAGAGCATAATTGAAGGATTAAAAATGATAATTAAAGCTTAAAGTATCAAGGCATGAACTCTGGAATCAAAGGCCTAATCCACAAAATCAAATCCCGAAGACCTCGAATGCCATATCAGAGGGGCTAATTGAATCCCCAGCTGCCAAAATTTCCACCTGTAGCCTCTCTGCCTCAAAGGAATACACATATTAAAGCTCAGTTAGGAACATTAAGACCAAAGGCAGCTAACAGTTATTACAAAAAAAAATCAAATATTTCACACTGACAGAAAAGTTATTGTAAAAGATTAAAAGAGCCTTAAAGTCAATCTTTTTACCCACTAAACCTAAAAAGCAGAAAACAGAGTTAATGAAATAGAGTTTTAAATCGAATGATTTCCTGCCTTGTGCCTTGCATGGTTTTCAAGGCTAGGAGTTGCATTTAGTATAGAATTAATGATACTCAACCCTAGAACTCTTCCACTTCCTCATTTTTTCTATAAATACTTCTGAACAAGATGAAAATTTGGTTGGTTGGTTAGTCACTAGTTGTAACACTGAAACTCTCTGAAATAATACATAGTCTGTTGAAGTTGAAGAAGAAATTGAAGTCTTGGAAGCTGGATTATGTTTTGACATGCTTGTTCTTAAGAAGGCTCTATCATTGGATCCTTAAGCTTGGTTGTTGGTGATGTATTCTGAAATTTTTGTTGTTTTTCCTGTTTTCATTTGTTCCATAAATTCTTACTACAGTAGGGTGAAAATTTTAGGCTAAGAAATAACTCCTGGAAGCACCTTAGACCTGTTTATCCTTCACTATTTTATGTTTTATTCTACTAAGTCATTTTAGATTCTTTAATCATTCTCTTGAACCCTTATGCTTGTTTATTTCTCAAATAGTTCAAATAGTTGGTTCCAGCATGATTTATGGTTTTCCCTGCTTGCTTGCTGCCACTTGAAAACTGTTTTTGAAGTCTCCCTGTGAAGTACCATTGTTTATAGTTAGCCAAGGAGGTATGTTTTGATCATACCCTTTATTCATGCTTAAATAATTGTTTCAAAGGTATTTATAGTTGTAATCATGGATGTTTAGGCATTCCCTCTTCTACGACTACAATTATCAGTGAATCTTTCATGTTTTCTAATTCCTTTGAAATAAAGACTTTGAGAAAATAAGGTGTTCCCCAAATCTTAGATTTCATTTTAAAAGTTGTCTTGAAGTCATTATTTTCTTAAAGTGTGGTTTGTAGAATTCTTGGTTAGCCCTATCTATCAAATACCTCTTTATGTTCAAGTTATGTTTTTAAGTTCCCCTTGTTTAGAATTCAAACTCTCTTTCAAAATCAGTAATGTCCATCTCATTCACAAAACTAAAGGATCTTGTGGCCAAGTTAGATTTTCCCTTTGATATCCCATATCCATTGATGAGCTTGTTATTTACTTCTTCTTGACTCCATTGCCCAATGAATTTGACACTTCTTCTTTCTATCTATACTGCCTAGAAATTTCATGTTATACTGTACCAATTCAACCAAAAAAACAAATCAAACAAACTCCTGCACTTAATAACTAGTCTAAAATCAATACTTAAAGGAAAACAAGACATATCTTTGCAAACAATTTGAGAGATCCCTGTCTGAGAATAGGAGGACTAGATCCTGGAACTCTAAATATTGGTTCTGATGTTGCCTTGTCTTTTGGTTGGCCAAACTATCGAAACACAGGACCCCAATAGGAAATCTGTAGTAGATGCTTGGAAAAGAAGACTTGAAGCATTTTTCCTACTACATCCAGTGGTAGAAAGAGAAGCAGTAGAGATTGTAGTGCTGCACATGAATGGAAAAGAAAGCACTTGGTGGTTCAGTCACATAAGTCATGCAAGAGTATCTACTCTTGTAGATTTCACTCATAGTGTGATCAAGAGATTTGATGAAGAACACTTAGAGAGGGAGGAGCCCTTACCACCTCTTGAAGAGACTTATATTAGCACTATCACAACCTTGGAGGAGCAGCCTTCAACATCAGCAATTGAGGGAGCCAATACAGTGGAAGAAAGAACTCTTGCAGACATGCAAGGTGTTACCAAAGCCCAACAAGGTATGATTGCATTTCCACTTTCTCTTGTTGCAACAAATCTTTCAGAAGATTGTGGAAATCTGTTGTTGTATGACCCAGGATCATCACTTACTACTAATTTAGAGCAGCAAGATTGCAGTGCACTATCCAAGAGCAGCAGTGAAGAAAGGAGGACCAATTCCTCATGGGAGCATTCAGATAACAACTTCATTCAGGAAGTCATGGAGAAAGAGATGTCAAAGGGTAGACATCTTGAGATGAGAAACTTTTTCTCCTCTCTAGATGACACTCTCTCAATGAGCATGCCACAGCTCAAAGGGAGACTTCTAATTATAGCATATCCAAGGCCTCTTTGGTTTTGGAAGGCCATGCATGAGGAGGAGGTCTCATCGGGAGATCCCATTGGAGGTGCACTTCAACATTTCATGAAGTGCAAAGTTCTTCAAAGATTTGAGGAGATTGGTGTCCTACCATGGGAGGATACCAAGTATTTGCAGAATGAGATCCATCACCCACATTGGGATGAGTGGATGCAGTATGGAGCAAGATGTTTCCAAACCTCTTGCAGATCAATGATACAGGCCAGCAAGAAGAATGGTTGCACTGGTTGTTTTGGGTGAGTATTGTCACTACCCAAAAATTTCTATTTCTTTATCTCATGCCTTAAGTCTCAATGATAGGATGTATAAGAAGAAGGCATGATTGTTGTGGCTATTAAAAAGGGAGTTTGGAAATCACATGTAAATATTATGTCCATATATTTGCCCTTGTTAGAGGTATGTCTCATGTATTCACACATATTTCTGTTTGAGGTGTATCTCATGTATGAACTTTGGGTTGGGAGAAACTACCACATGATGTATAAGGGAGCTAGGTTGTACTATGTTGATGAGAGATATCACATGTCCATCATTGTGTTATTTCTCCATGATTTGCATTTTGAGAATGCAAGGAGGCAGCAAGAGTCCTTGTTGCCGTGGTTACTATTGGGAGAGTATGGGCTGAAATTTCTCCATACTCATCATGGTATTTCAGGAGGAATGTATGGCACATTCAAAGTGAAAAGAGGCTACCCTTCAGCATTGGAGGACAAGGAGAGGCTTCCACATAGGAGGAAGAGCTTATCACATAGCAACATATTGGTGGATGGATTTGGAATGTGGAATGTCAAAGAGAGAAGTCATGAAGTTACAAGGGCCTTTACACTAAGGCCAACAACGCTGTCACTAGTGAGTATGTTCCTGTTGATGGAGTGTTCCAAGGGGATTATGCATCCTTCCTTTTTGCATATTTTTATGAGGAGATTCTCATGGGAGGACTCATCCATGGACCCCACTTTCAGTTTACTCTTTATGCATGGTAGGAAATATATTTCTGTACTTATTGATTGTTTCATTGAGTATGTACACTTCCTCACCATGTATGTACAATGCATTGCTCCACAAGAGGGAAATATTATTTATGGGCTTCATGGTCATGATAGAACCAACCTTTATGATGGAGATAACCCTGCTCTACATGACTTTGAACAAGTGTGTTGTCATTTTCATTGTATACAACTGATCTATACTTCTATTTACCACTTCATAGTAGATGTGAAAACATGCACAACTATCATCTTGTTGAAGAACCACTTGCCACATGATGTACTAAATCAACAGTTGGGAAGACTGCGCTGTATCCACTTGACAAACTATTGTTATTATCCAAAATTGCATGTAACCTTTAGCATTTTTCTGATTTGGATACTAAATAGTGATGATGTGCCATTCATTGTGAATGGGATGATTTGGGCCAGCATGATTCATGACATGGGAGAAAGGATCTTTGGAGATATAATCTTCTTCTTTCCATTTGAGGGAAACCTTATTGCAGCCCAAGGATAGCATATGCTCTACACTTATCGTAAATGGAGAGGAAGATAGTGTGGGGTAGGCCATCTTCTCTACCATGTTCAGTTATTCAGCCCACCTACATTACATAAGCTTAAGGTGGAGGAGATATTTTATGAGTTATCATGTGGGAGGGTGACTCATCTTGTATGGATGTTAGCTTGGGGGTGGAGTTTTTACATGGGAATGATAGTTCCCAAACACATCTCAAACTCCATGCCTTGGGAGGAATATTTTTAGTTCTGTCCTTGTAGTTTCTTGAGGACACACAACATTTGGGAGGGGAGGACTGTAATAATCCTACATTAGCAAGCAACTAATGTGAATATTAAATTTTTTTTTTACCACCTAGCAGCTTAATAAATGGGTAAGGAAGCCCATGCATAATAATAACATTAATAAAACCTATCATAATCTGAAAGGAGATCATCACAGTAGTTGGATTTTACACTTGTGTCTGTGAATAGGGGAAAATGGATGAGGACAAAGTCAAGTTTGACTAAGTCAACATGCATGCACGAAGAAGAGGAGATCATCAATGTAACTAGTTCAGTGTGAACAAGAATTAGCATAGACAAGCATTTGAGAACTGGATTGAAGGCACTTGAGTGTGAAAAGGGATAAAGAAGATTGAAGAGGTCAACCTTGACCAAATCAAATAGCGCAGTATGGAGGAGTGGCCTTGATGAAGGTACACTATAATTTTGGAGGGAGATTGCTCATGTGGAGTTGGAAACCCTAATGGGTGGGACCAAAGGTAAGTAGGCTCACAAATTTTATAAGGAAGAGGATGGCAGCCATTTGGGGTTAGCTTCGATATTATTCATTTTGGTCTGTTTAGACTGTTTGGCATTCTCTTGCTGTTTAGCAGAGCTGCAGTGTTGTTTAGCACAAGCATCCCTTGTTTAGGAATCCTTATCCTTTCTAGAGAGGCCTCTTGAAGGAGTATTGTACTTCAGTTTTCCACATTCAGGCTTGAGGCCAAGTATCCTCCTTTAGCCACAACATTATTTCTGCAGAGTATAATGTTGTGTTGC
Organism: Pinus albicaulis; assembly: GCA_034641835.2. Classification (NCBI taxonomy): domain Eukaryota; kingdom Viridiplantae; phylum Streptophyta; class Pinopsida; order Pinales; family Pinaceae; genus Pinus; species Pinus albicaulis. Next base: position 197,373,523 of record CM076575.1, on the reverse strand, counting down.
AGGGTGTTGCAATGGAAAGTCCCCAACACCACTTTCTGAGCTTATCTTTCAAAGGAGGGAACTTCCCTTTCTTTGCAAGATCTGTTAAGAAGTTTTATGAGAATCTTGTACATCTTGGCATGTGGCCAAATCCTTCTCCACCTTCTACAGTGTATTCAATGACATAAACTATGTCATTTTACTCAGTGTTGCAGTAGCGGTGGTTAAGCCCTTGTTTGTGAGCTTGTTCCTTGGAGGAAGGGCCAACCCTTCTCTTGGAAGGCTTTGCAAAGCATACTTCTTCTATTTCTTGTATATTTCATCTATATGTATTCAAAGCTATAGTGTAACTACATTTTCCAGATCTAGATCTGCAGATCTACTATTATGTACTTGTGCTCTCATGAGACCCTTGTTGGGTTATCTCTTTGATGTATAAAAGGAGCTAGATATCCATTTTCCTCCATGTTTTGATAAAATAAAATCCAGATCTAATGTTTCACCATATTACATATGAAACCCTCAGAACATCATGCTGTATATGCTTCAGTAGCTTTCTGTTGAGTTAAGTCATGGGATTTCGGCCCTTTTGAGCCATATCAGGACCAGGAGATCTGTTTAACTTAGTAAAACATATTTTTTTCTGATTTTTTTCTAGGTGTGAGTCCCATATTTTATAATATAAAGGATCCCAAATTTATTCCTCTCTTTTATTACACGAATATCTGGGAATAACGTTTTTAACGCTCATTCTGCTGCATTTCCCTAACTTTTGGGTTCATAAAAGGTGTAATAAGTTGCTTCTTTAAAACAAAATAATGATAATATGTTTCTTGACACATTTCATGAGTGAATAGCTTTCTACTTCTCCAACATTGTGTTTACATATTGTTGCAGTCCCATTATTGGACATTTTCCAGCCATTCTAGGTGTGAGAGGCTTGTTTACCTAACCTAGTTTTCTTGGTTTATTATTTCATATTGGATTTGGGTCTTAAATTATCATATCTAAGGGATCCAAGGGATATTTTTTTCTTTAGCACACATCCTTGAAAAATGTGTTTTTCAGGCATGTCTTGCTAGCAATCCCAATTTGGGGATACTACACCATCTCTTAAGTGAAAGATTAATCAATTGAAGAAATTTAACAAACAATGATTTCCAAAAGAGTTGTATCTGTCAATCCTCTACAACCCCCAGTTGTAGATGTAGAACACACTCCCCTAGCTGACAAATATTTTAATATTAATGACATAGTCACTGAATTTAACCTTCTTGAGCTCCACTAATAGAGCCATGAAAAATACATAGACCAAGCAGATGAGTTTTTCATCTGGGAATATAATTTTCCAAATTATGCATTCCCACAAACTTTCCAGTGCCCAAAATTAACCAGAATTTGTCAATATTTCCATTTCCCCGACTAGAGAGCCATACTAAACCCTGGAAAAGAAATTATGTTTACTATTACAGCTGAGTCAATTAATCAAATGCTTCAGATCCAATCTAGGCCAGATGAAACCCCTTTGTCCATTGAGGCTCTTACACTGTTGTATATGAATCTAAACTTCCCCAGGAGGTTCCAGATATTCCAAACTTTCATGCCTACATCTGTAGAAATTCCCAAGATAAATCCTCCTTACCCATCTGCAAAATTTTCTAAAAGAACCAAACATATCATTAGCATGTTGTATTTTATTCTTGGTTATTTCACAGATGAGCATGTTGATGTTGCAATACTAGGTTTTTGTCTACTTTCACACCTGGTCAGCCTCCTGCTACCATTTTCAATTTTTCCCAATACCTAGCTGATAATATTCATGAACGGTTGGTCAAAATGCCCGAAGGAGGTGTTTTCAAGTGTTCCTTAGTCCTATTACACATGTTTTTGTATTTTGATTCAGAGAAATTTTCCATCAACCTTCAAAATCTTGATGTTGAAGGTAATCCACAATCAGTCATATTTTGGGCTCCTTTAATAAGAAAATACTCCACACAGTCCACCTTTATAGAGTTTATTGATTCTTTCATTCACCCAATGGTCAATATGCTGAACAGTGGCGTGAAACCCATAATCAGTGAAGAGATTAAAAAGGTCCTGTATTTGTCAAAGCATAATAGAACAGGATATTGGTACTTGTACCAAACCATACAGAAATAAGGGTATATGGATCAAATCTTATTCCATATAAACTGCCCAAATACCTCCCAATGAGGTTATTTTCCCTTGATTATATAAGACAGATTCTTAATTATGATTCAATCAATTTCTTAGCATCTAAGAAGAAGGCACAATTCAAAACAAAGAATCAGGTTTTTATTTGTAATAAGAGAGATGTAGGTACAGAGGCTGAAGAGTATTTGCATGAATTTACTTTTAGTAAGAGTTTTCTATGGTATTATGATCCTCTAGGAGTAATAAGTAAACAAAGAGTTAAATGCAAAATAACTCCTTATGTACATGAGAAGAAACCAGATATTGAAAAATTATCCAATTAGTCTAAATGGTTGGAGAACACCTTGATTGAGGTAGAGAAGCAAGGTAATACTAGTCAAAATTTTCAAAATCTAGCACAAGAAGATAAAAGTTGAAAGAGAATCAGAGAGGAAGGATCATACACTACAGGGACTAAAACTAAAACCAAATTTAAATTAATGTACAGGAAAAATCCAAAATTAAATTTTGTCAACGAGGAAGTGGAAACAATAGAAGTGATTGACATAGATACAACAACAAAGGACAATGCACCTCCTACAGTGATTGAAGACATACATCAGCCTTCAACTTCAAATAATCAACTTATTTAGAAGCAACACAGTGTTGAAGTATCTTTTTATAGCAAACCAATAGAGAAGCAGATGGACATTATGCAAAAATACAGAGAGATAAAGATGAGAAATGAAGCTTTGAAGACTGATACATACAGCCAATATTGGAAATAGTCACCCAGTGAACAAACCAGATTGCTTTCTACTTTTGACTATAAGAATAGAAAAATGAAAATGACCTTCTTGCAGCCTAAAGTAAAGCATCCCAAATCATCAGTTGATTAAAAAAATTCATCATATGAAGTTCAAGCTGCTGATCTTCATCCTATTGATCAGATAAAACTTCACAAACAAGCTGGTGAAATTATTATTCCACAATGAAAAATAAATCCATGAGTGTACAAAAGCTACAAAACACTCTTGCAAACGTCAAATATCAGCTCAAGTTGGAAAAGGAATCCTCTCAAGCTAAGGACAATAGATTCAAATCACTGGAAGCTTTGGTTATTGAAGTAGGATATGATCCTAGTAATGTCAAAGTTGTAGATGAATTTATTAAGAAGAGGAATGCAAACATTGCTATATTAAAGAAGCAACTTAAGTTGCCTCCTACTGAACATCCTCAAGCAAAGGAATTGTTACAGGATGAAAATCAGAAAGATGATATTATGAATCTCATACTACAATTGACTGCCCAGATTAAATAAATGGAGAATGAAATGGACAAGTTGTTCTAGGAGAAAAAGGCCAGAGAAGAATTTCCTGTCACTGTAATTCCTGTTGTCAATACTATTGTGTTTTCTACACTAGCAGAATCATTGGCTCCTACAGTCCCAATGGCTGCAACATTACCTGTCACCCCATCAAAAACTTTAGCAAAAGAATCTTCAACAAAAGCAGCACAGCTTATAGATGAAGCAAGTAAACTAGTAAAAGCTATGCTGGACATGTCTATTCAAACAAATGAAATTAACATAATTAAAGAATAGTTGAAAATTATGGAAGATGAAAAGAAAATTGCTAAGATAATTCAGAATAATGAAGAATAGAAGGCAAATAGATTGAATGAGCAATTGAAGAAGCTAGAGAAGGAACTAACACTAAAAGAACCAATGGCACAAGCCAAGCAGCAAATTTGGGCCAATATCATTGAAGCTGTCAATGATATTTGGCCATCCATGCAGGTTATCTATGAATAGAAAGACTTATTCAAAGCAGCAAGAAAATCTATCCAAAAGATAAAATAATAAATTGGTAAGAAGCGTAAAGAGGCTAATGAAATAATCAAATTCGTTATTCAAGAATAGGAAAGAACTTGAAGAAATTGGAAATAGTGATAAAAAAAAAACCATCCTAGAAGTTAGGAAGGTTATTTCTAAAAATAATCTGATGATACAGCTAGAACATAAATGCCAGAATATGGAAGTTTCCATCTCAAGGTTCATGATGAAGTTTGACAATCTTAGACAAAAATTCCTTCCAAATACATTAGTTATTCATGATAAATTGATGAAGCAGGATGCTTATGATAACAAAATGAGAGAAGTGGCTAAATAGCAAGCTAATAACTCATCCATGCAAGGTATTTAACAGGGAAGATAGTTTACAAAAAATTTGAGAATCTTTTTTACCTACAGCATGAGGTAAAACACCTATTTGTCAACAAGTCTACATTCTCAAAATACACAGGGGCTAATGAAATATTCAGGAGGATGGTGAAAATTAAGCTACTAGAGGCAGAACTATGGGAGAAATTGATTGATTTACTATGAAGATAAAAAAGGTCAAACAAGGCAGTCAAATGAGAAAAATATCAGTCAGGAAAAGATAAAACAGAGCATGTTGTTTTACGATGGTAGTTTGCAGTAAAGAACAATAGTAACAGTGAAAACAGAAATAGTCAAAGAGTATTAGTTTACAGTCAGAGTTAAAGTCAAGCCAGAAATTACATAGTAGAGATGAAAGTTGTCATTGTAGAGGACACTCCACTGCCTAAAAAGCAGCCTTCGTTGAGCAACAAATATAGACAAATCAACAGCAAAATATCAATAATTAAACAACAAATCAATAAAATCAGGGACATCTTGCATTAGTTAGAGAGTTATCTCTATATTCTTGCATGAAGATATTTATTTTTCCTTGAATAATTCTTAAGTTTGTTTTAGGATATTTTGTAAGAGTTTTTGTATAAATAATTCACATTTTTAAGTATTGAGGGTGGATGAGATACTGAATATTTCTATAGTTGTACTATTCTGGAACCTGAGGGTAATTGTACCAATTTCAAGTCAGCAGATTGGATTAAAGCAATAAAGAGATCATATTACAGGATTCATGTGTTGGGCCATTACAATGAAGTACTTTCTACTTGTTCAATTGTTTCTTTCTGAAGTTTTCACATGCTCATATGTTTGCTTAATCTAAATGATATAACTGGAATTTTATTACAGAATATGTTTAATTGCACTCTATCTTGAACCGTTTATCATTTATATTTTTTTCTTCTGATATACAGATTATGAAATTCTTAATTGATCCCTTATTTCAATTGACCTCTATATTTTCACTCATTATCCGAATTTGAGAACCCTTAATTGCTCTCTTACCCTGATTGCAATCATTTTCACCGTTAGCCTAAGGATCTGAAGTGACCAAACTATCTTTCCCTGTGAATACTTCCCTTTAGAACCTTGACCCTGCTTCTATTGCTTGACACTTTGACTCCATTAGCCCAATGGAATACAAACTTACATCTATCCCTTCAAGTGATTTCACCACCAAAACAAATCCAAAATAAAATTCCAAGTAATCCTACATAACTAGCATAAAATCAAATAAAATCAACAAAGATAAATCATATAGAGAGAGCCCTCTCTGAGCATTATGAAGGCTAGATCCTAAGGCTTAAAAGTAGGTTTGTGGTTACCTCTAATATTCTTTAAACCAAAATATAAAAAACCCTTGAGAATTATTTGAGTGATAACATATTAGCGACCATACTGGGGACTAACCAATCCTCAGTGTTTAAAATTAATCTTAAAGGAAATACTTTTATTTATCTTTTCACCTTAAGATTGTTTTAAAGGGTTGTTAGTAAACTTTTCATTAAAAACTGAAATTATGGCTTCCAAAAGAGTCTACTATACCAGGTCTAATCCAAATCCAGAACCTGCTATCATAGTAGATAATCCTGACAAAATTTTAAAGGAAAACAAAATAGTAGAAAGTTTAGGAAATAAAAATTCATTGATCAAAGAAAATTCTCTTCCCAATAAATTATCAAGTTTATAAGACATTGAATTTGTTTTAACTTTTGAGCAATATTTTTTTAAAACAAAATTAGAAAGTGACATACATAATTGTGTAATAGATCCTGATTTCATTGAAAGTAAGAAGAAAACTGTTTCACTAGATTCAGATGAAAAAACCCTAGAAGTTTATGATAAACTTGATGCTTTAACTACAACTTTGATTAAGGAAATTGATGAAGCTTATTTTCAACATTTAGTTGAATTAACTGCTTTATCTGCCTATACCCCTATGCCTTCTACCAGTCATTTAGATACAAATCAGTTAGAATATGTAGGTTCATCCTTGTTTTCTACCACCTCATCTATTATTTCCACCATACTTCATTCCACAAAGTCATTCATTCCTAAGCTTCCACTTCAACCTAGAGATTTATTTCCAGCCCAAAATACTGCAAGTTCATCCTCTAGCACTGTTGCTACATTTTCAATCACTTCAACCACATTTCCAAGCACCTCTTCTAGCATTCCAACTACATCTGCAAGCACCTCAACCTCATCACCAAGTAATTCAAACTTACCATCTAGTCCAGCTACAATCCAAGCCATGGCTGCCAGATATGCCCCATTGGTCCTACAAGCCCCTCTACATGCCATGCCCCAAGACTACCAAAGAAGTGTATTTCAATTTGATGGTACTAATCATTACACTGCCCAACAACATGTTAACAAAATGACAGATTACTTTGAACTGCATGAAATAGATGAAGCCGATGTTCAAATGAGACTTTTTGCTCAAACTTTAGCTGGTGATGTAAATAAGTGGTTTAAAGGCTTGCCTGCTGGTAGTATTTCTGATTTAGCTACTTTCCATAGGATGTTCCTAATAGATGGGAGAAAAAGAAGAATCCATTACAATTTTTTCCTGAATTTGAAAACATAAAAAGAGCACCTAATGAAGCAGTTCAGGACTATTGTACAAGATCATTAACAATATTTACAATGCAATCCCTACTAATCTTAAACCTCCTCTAGACTCTGCCCTGATCAAATTCCCTGATGGATTTGATACAGATATGGCTTACCAACTGAGAGAGAGAAACCCAGAAACCTTAGAGCAGATGAAAAGTAATGCTATAAGTGTAGAGGCAAACTTGTTAGCCGAGAAAGCTAGATTAAGAAATGAAAGAAGAGTGACAATAAAGGAGGAAACATCAACCTCAAACCTTAAAATGGATAGCTTAGAAAAAACATTAGAAATAATGATGGATAGGTTAGATAATATGGAAAGGGAGCCACAATGGGATAACCAACAATAAGGCCCTCAAATAAGAAATCCCAATTTCAGGAAAAACACCAACACTAGTAAATCTAGAGAATCAGCCCCCGATCAAACAATAAGACCACCTTTCCAAGAGAAATATGCTGAAAATTCTAACCAAAATGAAGATGATGAAGACACTCAGATTAATCTAATGAGAAAAAATGATGATAACACCATTTTTCTTACACAATAATAACAAGAGTTATATGAATTACAATAATTACAATTAGAATCTGGTGAGTCTTTTGATTACAAGAAAGGTTATGAGTTTTCAATCAATGAAGTTCATAAGCAATATAACCTTAGGTGTAAGAAAATTGTAGAAGCCCCTACTAAGAAATCTGCCCAAACTCAAACAAAGAAAACAACAGAGGCTCCTACTACCAAAGTACTGCAAATCCTCCCCAGGTAAACCCAACAAAACTCTAGTTTAGCTCAGAAAAATTCAAATCCTAATTAGAAAATTTCTATTCCTAAAATTACACCCAGTCCTAAAATTGTTGACATTATGGATACTGATGTTCAAACATCAGCTGATCCTCAAAAATATGTTTTTTCTAAGACAACAACTTCTATAAAAACAACAATTTCTGATCCAAAAACATCTGTTGCTGATCCAAAATAAGTTGATCCTGAAACAGTTGTTGCCAAAACAGTTGCTGAAACCTCAAAAATTGCCAAAAATTCCACTGCAACTCAAACTATCCCTGAAAAGAAGATAAAAAATAGTAAAATAGTGGAAACACAAATAGAAAATGAAAAACCAACTGTAGAAAAAGAATAGAAACATACCCAAATTGCAGCTACAAAAGAAGAAATAATTCAGTTAAGAAACTCACAAGCTCCATTCAACATCCAAACTGAAATTTCCAAACTGAAGATACCTATTCCTTTAACAGAATTGGTAAGCATGATTTATACCAGTCACATATCACTGACACATTAAACATAAATGAAGGAGAAGACTCTGTCAATTTGAGTGATGACCAACCAGAATTAACTTTTGGTCCTAAAGTAAATGGAAAACACCAAGAGGGAGGAGTTCCTCCTTTCTACACTAGCTTGATTGTTCATGATCATATTTTACATAATGCTATGCTAGACTCAGGGGCTTCACATAATTTAATTCCAAAAGAAATAATGGAAACCTTGAATTTAGACATCACTAGGCCTTATAAAGATCTTTTTCTCATTTTATTCCAGTAAAGTGAAATGTCTAGGCTTAATCAAAGATTTATGTGTCACTTTAGTTCAATACCCTAGAAAAATCATAGTTGTGGATATTGTAGTAGCTGATATCCTTCCAAAAATGGAATGTTGTTATCTCACTCATGGGGAGAAAAACTGCAGGGATCTCTACAACTAGACATGTCTTATGCCAATATTTTAGTATTTGGCCAACCCAAGAAACTTTACAGAGATACATTAATGAAGTAAATGGTTAGTAGTGTAGAAAGACCTTGAAATTATCCCATTTATTCTACACCTAATGATATGGACTCTTTCATTTTATGTAATTCTGAAATTGGTATAAAGAACAACATAGAATTAAAACAGAAAAAGAAATACCCAGATAGTGAGAACATTTTTCATGAATCAATGTGGAATCTTGATTTTGATGGACCAATGAAAAAATTAGGAGTAGGAGCATGGATTCACAATATGGAGAACAACCATTCTGAAGGTCATGCCTTTAGATTAAACTTCAAATGTACAAACAACATGGCAGAGTGTGAAGCTCTGATTTTAGGATTGTAGGCTGTTAGAAATTTAGGAGGCAAAAGAGTTTCTATCATGGGGGACTCTGATTTAATTGTAAAATATATTAGAGCGGAAAATTATGTGTATACTCCTAGATTAAGCCAATATAGAGAAACAATATTAGATTTGGTTAAACGATTGCTTGAGTGTGACTTTGCTGTAATTCATAGAAAACAAAACATACAAGCACACAATTTAGCAACTTTTGCTGGTACCTGTAATCTGCCTTTTCAACCAAATCATCAATATACAACAGAGGTAAAACACATGCCTACAATACCAGATAATCGAAAATATTGGCAGATATTTTCACATGATGAACAAATCTATCATTTCATGAATGCTGAGGGAGAATTTTAGAATTGTAACATAGATACAGATTGTATAATAGACGATAAAATAGACAATGAGATAGATGTAAATAACTTAGATTTCACTAAACCCACTAAATTAACTGAAGTAGAAATATATAATTTAGAAATGGTAGAGATTGAATAATTAGCAACGATGATTCTAACATTTTAAACCTTAAGAATAGATTTCTACCTAAGGGATTAGCCCCATTAGAAGATATTTTTGATTCAAATGATGTTGCAAGAAAACCAAATATGGAACCATTAAGATCAAATATAGAAGAATGCAATATAGGAACAGAACAAAGGCACAAACTCATCAAACTTTCAAAAGCCCTACCTCAAGAAGAAAAATTTAAATACATAACTCTGTTTAAGGAATTTTAGGATGTATTTGCATGAAGTTATGAAGACTTAAAATCTTATGACACTAGCATAATAAAACACAAAATACCTATAAAAGAAGATCAAAAACCTTTAAAATATAAGCTTAGGAGAATCAATCCAGTTTTAATGCCTTTAATTAAAAAAGAGGTTACTAGAATGTATGAAGCTCAGATAATTGCACCTATCAGATATTCTAATTGGGTTTCAAACCTAGTTCCCATTAGGAAGAAGACATGGGAAATCAAACTTTGTGTTGATTTCCAGAATTTAAACAAATTCTCCCTAAAAGATAACTACCCTCTCCCCAAGATGGATCATATTTTACAGAGGGTGATTGGTTCATCCAGGATTTCATTGCTTGATGGATTCTCTGGGTATAGCCATATTTTAGTTCAGCCAGAAGACCAACCAAAGACTGCATTTACTACTCATTGGGGTACTTTCATGTATTTGAAAATGCCTTTTGGAATAATGAATGCAGGAGCCACCTTTCAGAAAGATATGTATATAGCTTTTGCTAAATAAATTCATGATTTTATTGTGATCTATATAGATGATATAATGTATTTTCAAAAACTGATAATGAACATCTAGATCACCTAATACAAGTGTTTATCAAAGCAGGAAATTTTTCATTTCTTTGAATCCCAAAAAGACTCTCTTTGGACTTGAAGAAGGAAAAATATTAGGGCATATTATATCAAAAAATGGAATTAGGGAATACCCAGCTAGAATATAGGCCATTCTGAACATAAGCCATCCTAGGAATATTAAAGAATTTCAGGCTTTCTTAGGTAAAATCAATTTTCTGAGAAGATTCATTTCAAACTTAGCAGAAATAATTAGAGAACTCAATAACATGTTGGAAAAAGGCTCAGCACTTAAATGGACTGTAGAGGCCAAACAATGATTTGAAGCAATCAAAGAATCCCTTATCATAACACCAGTTCTAATAAGTCCTCAATTCAAAAAAGATTTCATAATTTTTTCTTTTTCTTCAGAACATACTATTGCTACAGTCTTACTGCTGAAAAATGATCAGGGCTATGAATAGCCCATTGCTTTTTTCAACAAATCACTTAGAGATGCCACTTTAAAGTATAACATAATGGAAAAGTAGGCACTAGCATTAGTGAACACTATCAAAGACTTTAGAGTGTACATCTTGTATTCACACATCATTGCTTATGTTCCAAATTCAATAGTGAAGGACATTCTAACTCAGAATGGGCCTGATGGTAAAAGAGGAAAACGGATTGCCACCATTTTGGAATATTACATAGAAATTAAGCCCACCAAACTCATTAAAGGTCAAGGGTTAGCCAAACTCATGGCTGAATCAATTGTCATGCTCTAGATATAAATTTTATTTCCCAATTAGATGATCAACAAGAGTTTGTGACTCCACAGATCAGTGAAGCCTTTCGAGATTCACTATGGTATGTAGATATCATATTTGTATTACTAAATTTACAAGCTCCTCCTGGATTTTTAAGAACTAAAGCTAGATTTTTAAAGTTAAAGGAAATGAAATTTTGTATCATAGAGAATGAAATGTTTTAGAAAGATCATGGTGAAATTTTATGGAGTTTTTTTTTCGTAAGGATGAATTTGATAAAGTTATGGAAGAATTTAATGTAGGTGACCATGGAGGACACCTTTATTGGAAGTCAACTGCAGATAAAATCTTGAGAGCTGGTTTTTACTGGTCTACATTGTTTGCAGATGTGAAAAAGTATGTGACCTCCTGTCACAAATGCCAAATATTTGAAGGGAAGAAAAAGATACTACCTTTACCCCTTAAACCCATCTCCACAGAAATTCCTTTTCAGCAATGGGGTTTAGACTTCATTGGTGAAATTCATCCACCATCCTCAACCCAACACAAATGGATTTTGATAGCCATAGACTATTTCAAAAAGTGGATAGAAGCCATTCCTTCCAAGCAAGCCACTGATACTGTCATAATCTCATTCTTAGAAAACAATATACTGTCTAGATTTGGATGTCCCCAAAAGCTCATTACTAATAATTCAACTTCTTTCAAGTCTAAAAATATGTTTGACTTCTGTAATAAATACCACATTACCCTTGGCCATTCCACTACCTATTACCCTCAAGGTAATGGTCTTGCAGAATATTCCAATATAAGCCTTGTTAATACCATCAAGAAACTATTAGAAGACAATAAAAAGACCTGGAACAAAAGGTTAGTTAATGCCTTATGGGTAGATAGACGCACCACAAAGAAGTCCATTGGGACATCCCCTTATCATATTTTTTATGGGATGGATGATGTTTTTCCATCCTCTTTAGGAGTACCAGTGATGAAGATGATCCAAGAACTGCAGGTAGAAACCAATGGTATCCAGAGAAGGATAAATCAAGCCATACACTTGCAGCAAAACAGGGAGGAAGTCTATCTCAAGTCTCAAGTTGTTCAAGATAAAATTAAAAATAGATTTGACAAAAAGAATAATGAAGATGATTTTTACATATGTGACAAAGTTCTTAAGTGGGATTCTGGGAGAGAAGAGAAAGGTGAACATGTTAAATTTGATTTCCTATGGAAAGGTCCTTATGTCATTTATGGTTACAGAGGAAACAATGCATTCTTTTTTATGGAGTTGGATGGATCAAATTTTCCAGGTGGACCTATAATTGGTATAATGTTGAAGCATTACTATTCCCCAAAATAATAATAGTTCATTTTTTTTACTTTACTCATTGTACATAACATTGCAGAGTTTATATTGGATTGGATGTTTTTATTACAAAGTTGAAGCCCGGAGAGAAGGTCCTAAGCCTTGAAAGACAGGATATCATAAGTATGAATAATGCAGAGCTCAGAAAACAATTTCAAGGCAAAAGAACAATCAAAATTCAAGGCTATTGATGTCAAAGTTCTTGAAATTTCACCAAGAAATGCCATCCCCATGTGGAGCCACTGTTAGGGTCCTATAATAATAGGATTCATAATTTTGAATTTACTTTGATTAGCCTTGTAATATGTACATACCTTTATTTCTAGAAAATTGTTTTCCCATATTAGAAAAATAAAAAATGTAAAGAGGGTAAATGTTCTAAAAGAAAAATCAAAGGACTTGAAAGAAAAAAGATCAAAAAGAATAAAAAATGAACCCCAATCAAAAAAGAGATAAAAATAGATCATGAAAGTGATGCAAATTCAAATGCCACTAATTTTTACTTCACTTTGAAAAATAATATTATGTGCAACTTCTAAAAAATGCCACAATACATGAAGGTCAAACTGCTTAATCTTGACCTTTCATGCTTTAAATTTCATGTTGATAGATAGAGAATAAATATCTAGCCAAACTATTTAATATTGGCAGATCAATAGTTAGGTAGAGAATAAAAAGGAGCTCAACAGTTTAATCTGAGCCCTTGGAAGAAGTAAGGATAGAACTAGATAGTTTGTTGTTAAAAGAAAAATGAATAAGGGTCTGCAAGCTCAAATGCAACCATGTAAATAAAGAAAAAATGTTAGGGTAGTTGATGGGTAGGTAGAAGCAATTTTCACAAGCATGGATAGCAGAAAATTGGTCATTTCACTTAATAACTTCCTTTAAAAATCATTCCCTTGTAAAAATACCTTTTCCCCTTCATTTTAACCCTTTTTCCCATTAGTCACTCATTTTACCTTATAAAACCCCTTTTCCTAGGTTTAAAACACATTTTATCTTTTGAAAAGTAAAACCCCTTTACTAATTTCCCTTTTTCATTTAAAAAATACACCAAAAGAACCCATAAAAAACACTTTATCCTAAGTCTAAAATGTTTAAATCTATATGTCAGACCCCACTACAAATATCCCTTCCCAATATAAGTTTGCACATTAACACTTAGTGAAATTCCCACACTTGGTAACATTTCATTGTATAAAATTAACATTTAAATTTATATATTAAATCCCTTAAATACACATAAACCCGTATTTTATTAATTCCTTAACTTATAAAGTCACGACCATTATGTTAAATAAACATATAATGTTTTTATTATTGCCCCGACTATCCAAAAGTCCCACTTTCCCTAACCCTATTGGTTATACTTTAAACCAATCACATAAACTAAAACCTGGCCATATATTTTATAACCCCATCGCGTAGCTTAATTCCTGGGCCCCACACCTATCAATCCCAACACATCCAACGCATCCTCCCAACCGTTAGATCATCACTAACCAGATCTAATCGCCCATATCCCTTTTCGCATCTCCGATAGCATTATCATTAACATACCTTAGACGTTGTGATATTCATGGTTTTTTGAGCTTCGCTCCTATCTACGTGGCCAATTTTTATTTGATTGCATCGATATAAACTTTACCACGTACCACTTTTCACTCATGCGAAAACCACTAAGCGGTTTCTTCTGCTAGTTGCGCAAACCCCCGTGACATTTGAATTGATCGCACATTCAATGATATAATCACTGTTGATTAAAATACATTTAGCCACCCTCTGTTAGCCCTTTTACCACTTTCTGTTACAGTTTTGTATTGAAAGTGTATTGCCGACCGTTTTTCAAGAAAAGATCATGTTGTTGACCTTATTTTAAGCCCAATTCAACTAGAATTCAACCATTTGCTACCAAAAGACACTGTAGAAGTCATTCAAAGCACTATTAAAGACCAGCAGAGCCTCAGATTTCCTTTCGCTACCTAAGAACCCTTCTGCAAGCCAGAATCCTCATTTTATCTAGGTATTCCTCCAAGAAAAAACATGTTCCTTAGAATTATAAGGAAGTAATTCAAGTGATTGAATCAAATTAGGAGTTTTAGCAGACCAAAAGCACCTATTACATTCCCTATATTTTTCTGCATACCCTAGGCGTCCTTTTTTTGAGATTACTTTTTGTCACAGAGAATACAATTTGAGTAGTTTAAACCTTGCAGACCTAAACGAAATCCCTGTATCTTCCCAAATCCTTTTTTCTGCAAACCCTGGACCTAATTTCTCAAGATTCCCAAGACTTGAGACTACTTTTTATTACAAAGAATAATAATTGACCAATTGGCTTCTTAAATCAGTCTGAGAACTGTTATAATCTGTCAGAGGTGCTCCTAAAGGCCTGAAACCATATCTTAAGTTAAAGATTAATAAATTGAAGAAATTTAACAAAGAATGGCTTCCAAAAGCATTATATATGTCAATCCTCTACAACCCACAGTTGTAGATGTAGAACACACTCCCCTAGCTGACGAATATTTTAAGATTAATGACACAGTCACTGAATTTAACCTTCTTGAGCTCCACTGCTGGAGCCATGAAAAATCCATAGACCAAGCATATGAGGTTTCCATTTGGGAATCTAATTTTCCAAATTTTTTATTCCCACAAACTTTCCAGTGCCCAAAAGTAATCAGAATTTGTCAATTTGGCTATTTCCCTGACCAGAGAGTCATAATAAACTGTGAAAAATAAATTCTATTTACTATTATAGCTGAGTCAATTAATCAAATGCTTCAGATCCAATCTAGGCCAGATGAAACCCCTTTTTCCATTGAGGCTCTTATACAATTGTATCTGAATATGGACTTCCCCAAGAGGTTCCAGATATTCCAAACTTTCATGCCTTCACCTGTAGAAATTCCCAAGATAAATCCTCCTTACCCATCTGCAAAATTTTCTAAAAGAACCAGACATATCACTAGCATGATGTCTTTTATTCTTGGTTATTTTACAGATGAGCATGTTGATGTTCCAGTACTAGATTTTTTGTCTACTTTCACACCTGGTCATCCTCCTACTACCATTTTCAATTTTTCCTAATACCTAGCTGATAATATTCATGAAACATTGGTCAAAATTCCTGAAGAAGGTGTTTTGAAGTATTCCTCAGTCCTATTCCACATGTTTTTGTATTTTCAATCAGAAAAATTTTCCATCAACCTTCAAAAGCTTGATGTTGAAGGTAACCCACAGTGAGTCATATTTTGAACTCCTTTAATAAGAAAAGACTCCACACAGTCCACCTTTACAGAGTTTATTGATTCTTTCATTCACCCAATGGTCAATATGCTGAACAGCAGCATGCAACCCAGAATTAGTGAAGAGATTAAAAAGGTCCTGCAGTTGTGAGAGCGTAATAGAATAGGAGATTGGTAATTGTACCAAAACCATAAAGAAATAAGGGTATATGGATCAAATAGTATTCCATATAAACTGCCCAAATAACTCCCAATGAGGTTATTTAACCTTGAGTATATAGATATATTCTTAATTTTGATTCAATCAATTTCTTAGCAGCTAAGAAGAAGACATAATTTAAAATAAAGAATCTGGTTGGCCCTTTTATTTGTAATAACAGACATGCATGTCTAGAGGCTGAAAAGTATTTGTAGGAGTTTAAATTCAGTAAGATTTTTCTATGGTATTATGATTCTCTAGGAGTAATAAGTAAACTGAGAGTTAAATGCAAACTAACTCCTTTTGTACATGAAAAGAAATCATATATTGAAAAATTATCCAATCAGTCTGAATGGTTGGAGAACACCTTGATTGAGGCGGAGAAGCAAGGTGATACTAGTCAAATTTTGCAAAATCCAACCCAAGAAGATAAAAGCTCAAAGAGAATCAAAGAGGAAGGATCATACACTACAGAGACTACAACTGAAACCAAATATAAATTAATGTACAAGAAAAAGCCAAAATTAAATCCTGTCAATGAGGAAGTGGAAACAATAGATGTGATTGACACAGATACAACAAAAAAGGACAATGCACCTCCTACAGTGATTGGAGAGATACATCAACCTTCAACTTCAAATACTCAGAGTATTCAGAAGCAACACAGTGTTGAAGTATCTTCTTCCAGCAAACTAGCAGAGAAGGAGATGGACATTATGCAGAAATACAGAGAGATAAAGATGAGAAATGAAGCTTTGAAGACTGATACATACAACCGGTATTGGAAACAGTCACCCAGTGACCAAAGAAGATTGCTTTATGCTTTTGACTATAAGACTAGAAAAATTCAAATGAACTTATTGCAACCTAAAGTAAAGCATCCCAAATCATCAACTGATTACAAAAAGGAATCATATGAAGTTCAAGCAGAAGATCTTCATCCTATTGATCAGATAGAATTTCACAAACAAGTTGGTGAAATTATTTATTCCACAATGACAAATAAAGCCATGAGTGTACAGAAGCTACAAAACACTCTTGAAAACATCAAATATCAACTCAAGTTGTAAAATTCATCCTCTCAATCTAAGGACAAAAGAATCAAATCATTGGAAGATTTGGTTATTGAAGTAGGATATGATCCTAGTAATGTCAAAGTTGCAGATGAATTGATTAAGAAGAAGAATGCAAAAATTGTTGCATTAAAGAAGCAGCTTAAGATGCCTCCTACTGAACATCCTCAAGCAAAGGAAGTGTTACAGGATGCAAATCAGAAAGATGAGATGATGAATCTCATACTAAAGTTGACTTCCCAGATTAAAGAAATGGAGAATGAAATGGACAAGCTAGTTCATGAGAAAAAGGCTAGAGAAGATGTTCCTGTCACTGTAATTCCTATTGTCATTACTGCTGTGCCTTCTACACTAGCAGAATCATTGGATCCTATAGTCCAAATGGCTACAACATTACCTATCACCTCATCAACAACTTCAGAAACAAAATCTGCAACAACAACAACATAGCCTACAGATGAAGCAAGTAAACCAGTAAAAGCTATGCAAGACATGTCTATTCAAAAAAATGAAATTAAAATATTTAAAGAATAGCTAAGAAGTATGGAATATGAAAAGAAACTTTCTAAGATAATGCCCAAGAATGAAGAATAGAAGGAAAATAGATTGAATGAGAAATTGAATAAGTTAGAGAAAGAACTAACACTAAAAAACTAATGGCACAAGCCAAGCAACAACTTTGGGCCAATATCATTGAAGCTGTCAATGATATTTGGCCATCCATACAGGTTATCTATGAACATAAAGACTTAGTCAAAGCAGCAAGGGAAGCTATCCAAAATATAAAAGAAGAACTTGGTGAGAATCTTGAAGAGGCTAATGAAATCATCAAATTCCTTAATTCCAAGAATATGCAAGAACTTGAAGAAATTGGAATTGGTGATAGAACAGAAACCATCCTAGAAGTTAGGAAGGTTATTTCTAAAAATAATCTAATGATACATCTAGAAGAGAAATTCCAGAATATGGAAGTTTCCATCACAAGTTTCATGATGAAGTTTGACACTCTCAGAGAAAAATGCCTTCCAAATCCATTAGTTATTCATGATAAACTGATGAAGCAGGATTATTATGATAAAAAAATGAGGGAAGTGGCTAAGGAGCAAGCCAATAACTCAGCCATGCAAGGTATTCCAATAGGGAAGGTAGTTTACAAAAACTTTGAGAATCTTTTTTACCTACAGCATGAGGTAAAACACCTATTTGTCAACAAGCCTACATTCTCAAAATACACAAAGGTTGATGAAATATTTAGGAGGATGGTGAAAATTAAGCTACTAGAGGCAAAACTATGGGAGAAATTGACTGATTTACTATGAATACCAAAATAGTCAAACAAGGTAGTCAAATGAGAAAAATATCAGTCAGGAAAAGATAAAACAGAGCATGTTGTTTTACAATGATAGTTTGCAGTAAAGAACAACAGTAACAGTGAAAACATAGATATTCAAAGAGTATCAGTTTATAGTTAGAGTTAAAGTCAAGACATAAATTACAAAGCGGAGATGAAAGCTGCCAGTGTAGAGGACACTCCACTGCCTAACAAGCAGCCTTCGTTGAGCAACAAACAAAGACAAATCAGCAGCAAAATATTAACAATTAAATAGTAAATCAATAAAAGCAAGGAAAACTTGCATTAGTTAGATAGTTGTCTTTATCTTCTTGCATGAAGATATTATTTTTCCTTGAATAATTCCTAAGTTTGTTATAGGGTATTTTCTAAGATTTTTTGCATAAACACTTCACATTTTGAAGTATTGAGGGTAGATGAATTACTGAACATTTCTATAGTTGTACTATTCTGGAACTTGAGGGTGATTGTACCAATTTCAAGTCAACATATTGGATTAAAGCAATAAAGAGATCATATTACAGGATTCATGTGTTGGGGCATTATAATGAAGTACTTTCTACTTGTTCAATTGTTTCTTTCTGAAGTTTTCACATGCTCATATGTTTTCTATATCTAAATGATATAACTGGAATGTTATTACAGACTATGTTTAATTACACTCTATATTGAACTAGTTATCATTTATATGTTTTTCTTTTGATAACCAGATTAGGGAATTCTTGATTGCTCCCTTATTTCGATTGACCTCTATCTTTTCACATATTATCCGTATTTGAGAACCCTTAATTTCTCTCTTACCCTGATTGAAACCATTTTCACCATTAGCCTAAGGATCTGAAGTGACCAAACTATCTTTCCCTGTGAATACTTCCCTTTAGAACCTTGACCTTGCTTCTTTTTCTTGACACTTTGACTCCATTAGCCCAATGGAATACAAACCTACA
This sequence comes from Pinus albicaulis, assembly GCA_034641835.2. Taxonomy (NCBI): domain Eukaryota; kingdom Viridiplantae; phylum Streptophyta; class Pinopsida; order Pinales; family Pinaceae; genus Pinus; species Pinus albicaulis. The sequence continues at coordinate 197,354,177 of CM076575.1, read as the reverse complement.
TCTATCCATCTAAGTAAGTGATTTCACCACCAAAACAAATCCGAAATCAAATCCCAAGTAATCCTACATAACTATCCTAAAATCAAATACAATCAACAAAGATGAATCATATAGAGAGAGCCCTCTCTGAGTGTTATGAAGGCTAGATCCTAAGGCTTAAAAGTAGGTTTGTGGCTACCTCTATTATTCTTTAAACCAAAATATAAACAACCCTTGAGAATTATTGGCGTGATAATAATAACTAAGTAGACCTTTGATATTAAGTTAGTATAAATTAAGAAGACCTTTGATGCAAAGTTAGATAGTTTAAAGAAATTTTCATGAAAATTGGTTATAATATGGATTATTAATTTCATTGTTCGAAATATTGAACATAATTCCACTACTAGAGATAACTTGGTCATATTCCTTGGTCTAGAACATATGGTGGACATGAATAAAGTTAAAGAGGAAATAATTGTGGGCTTGCAAAGGGATTGTCTCAAAAGTTGGATTGATCATCATTTTTATGTTGGTAAAATAAGGTTATACTTAGCCATAAATTCACAATTAGGGATACTTTTAAGGTTTTTCAATTGATTTTAGAAGTGATAATTTTCATTTCTAGTGATGAAGAAAGTTTTCAACAAAGATCTATCTTGGTTATTAGTCTTATAATTGTGTATTCCTCTACACCCTTATCATTCCCCCCTTTTATGTTCACTTGATTTTCTAATATTATCCCCACTTTGTTATTTGTTGCAATCAAGACTTGGGTGTATTAATTGATAATTGTAGTTTCTCATAATTTCTTTTTCTAGGTATTTTAATTTTCTTTTTGAACTATTGAAGTCCCATTCCAACCTTCAGAGGTGACACATTTCCTTTTCAAATTTTTGTCTATTTAATGTAAATTTTTTTCTTATTTTAGGGAATCAAAGTACTTATTACATCTTGGATATACAAATCATATCACCATCCATATACTCTAATAGTTTAGATTTGGGTCACCACTTAAATTTGACATTGTATAAGCCTCAATCTGTATATGGTTATTTGATTATAGAATGAAAATATGAATATTATATTTAATAATACGATGTGTGGACAGTAAAAAACTTTGGGATATTTCGTTAATACTCGGAATATAATAGTAGGAAAGTGAATTTTTCTATAAAACATAATTTAGATTAACTACTTAAGTTATATGGAACCCATGCAATTATTTCATAGTTGATTATTATATTTTAGTTTTACACACATTCACAGGTAAGGGATAAGCATAAGAGTTACCTATTACTTCTTGCAAAATTGTAACAGTCCATAGTGTACATAAAAATGGAGAGTGTATTATTCATAATAGGATTAAAAAAAAATAATAAATATTGTTATTTTGTAATGTAGTGCTTATGAAATACAAATCAAAATCACACAACAATCCAAAAATGAATTAATGAATTAAATAATCATAGACATTTCATGCAATATGTTATAATTAATAATAACAAAAAAGAGAAGAATTTCACCAACAATATATGCAAATTTAATGAGTCAATAACCACTTTTTTTCCATCATTACGTTCATAAATCCTATTCATTCATAGTTCTCTAGGTCTCAAACAAATAAAAACCACATAATAATCCAAAATCAAAATAGAGCTAGAGACATTTTGGTCATTTAAAATCATCATATTTATGTTTATGATCCTTGGTTTTCTTTCATCTCAACTACCATAACCACTAAAAAAAATACAACCCTTCATGTTCCCCTTATTTACAAAAAAATATTGAAAGTGTTGAGCTTTCCTCACTTTATCAAAATTTCGATCTTTGTAGTTGAAATTGAGTACAAATATACATGAGAGGGATTAGAAAAATAAACACCAAAATTTGTATTCATGTTCCTTTGAAAAAGTGAGAGATGATATTTGAATACTATCATGCTAATAATTCAATTCATGTCTTGAAGTTTTCTAATTGATCTCTATTTACTTGTATTAAATCTATCATGTATTGATTTTTTCTAGTGGTTCTTTTTTGTTCGAGTTGCAGAGTTGTCACATTATTACATTGTTTATAGTAAGAATAAAATATAACAAGTTCCTCTCGTCTAAAGTTTTTCTAGGTTAGAATGAATGAAGGAAGTTAGACAAATGAAATATGGCCCTTTGTTCAGAATCCAAAAGTGAAACGGAAAAAAAACCTTAGGTATTATTGTTTCAGCGTTGTAGAAAGTAGCATGGAACACCATACATTACTGATTAAACCCATAATATTTACGACATAGAAGGCCAAATTTTAGTACACAAAAAATAACAAAGCAACATGTTCAATTGACATCTCTGAGAAACTCATAGCTTATAGATATACTCTTTATGAAAAGATAATTTATAGTACCCTTTTTCTTATTTGCTCAGTTATTGTCTTGTTGTGAATAAGGATGATGACGAAGTTGAGAGACCTATGTAATGAAATACAAAATGATGTAATTGATTCTGATTATAGTTTATTCAATACTCAAAACTAGCAGAAATTAAATATAAGAAATTAGAAAATGGGGTGATAAAAGTTCCAATATTTTATGGGAAAATTTAATTATGTGTAAAGGACTCAATCTGAGATCTATTTTTACTTTGGTTATGTATATATGAATAGAGATTTCTGAAGCAATGTAATCATGATGATCTCTTCAGGAACATTACCTTAGAATCCATGTGGGTATATTTCTATCTAGTACACCGGTTACTGAGACATAATCACATTGAATGTAATGAAACATCAACTATAATTTTTCCAAATTTCATGAATTATGGCCTTTATTTTGATTGCATGTAATCTAGTTATTGTTTACTAATTTCACTATTTGTATTTATGTCAATATTTAAATTTGAAATGCTTATAAAAATATAAAAATTATGAATTAATTATGCTTTTTTCCATTGCATATTTTTTGATAAATATTGAAATAAATGCAACTAGAAGAGCATCTATATCTACCATGCATATTCAATGTTGGAAGTAGAAAATGGATAAAACAAGTTTAGTTCTGTTATTGCAAATATTTGATAGATTCAAGATATTTGCAAATCAATCATCATAGCCATTGTTAGAGTCTTCAAAGCTACTAATCATTTAATTCCTTTTTTTCCTATTAAATATTTCTTTGCACCCTTTGAGAAATAGGAATTAAATTAGGGAAATATTTTAAAGTTAGGAAAATATTTTTTGGTTTATGAAAATCTGGGAAAAATAAGTTTGAACACCCGCAATATGATAACGTCTAAATTAGTGACGATCTACATCGATGTAGGGTATATCCAATGAATTCAAAATAGGTATATAGATACATGTTGCCAAAGGGAATTAAATGTTATTTATTCAATAAGTATGATAAGATGTTATTCTATTGTTCATTGGAGAGCATGTTGAGAACTATGCAACAACCCTAGTCCGGATTTTCGGTTCGATAACTAATTAAGTTGGAACGCTTCTATACTATAATTTCATTTAATCATTAGTGTTGCATTTCATTTTTTTTGGTTGGTTGTTTGGCTATGTATTTCTATTTTTGTTTGGATTTTGAAGGTCTGACCTGAGTAGATAGCTCCAGGAGACTAGATTTATGGTTGTGCGCCTTTGTTTTGATTGGCTTCGTGGAGGTTCTATAACTTTTCTTATGAAGACTATGACTATTCATGTAGATAGTTTCTTTTGGGACTATTTCTTGGTTCATTGCGCAACAAGAATGTGTGGGGTGTTGTTGTTCTTGGCTGTGTTGGTGTTCTATTTAATGTAAAAGGTTTTGTTAGTTTAACTCATCCATGGTGTTCTTTTATTCTAGGCCTGTTTGTTTCCTAGTAAAATACAAGATGCCACATCAACAAGGCAGAGTAACGTGTGGAGTTGGTGAATGGGGGGAATCAAGCCAACATCACCTAGAAAGCATTGGATAGGGTGAGGATATAGATTGCAACCATGTCAATAGAGAAACTTATAATGATCGTGTATCTAATCAATAAGAATTTTGAAATTGGTTTGCATATCTCGATATGCCTATAGAAAAACTTGTAAGAGATAAACATGATGACCAAAATATGATCATCTCATTCATGAATGATCTCCAATGTAAGTAGTGGCAGATGCAAGACAAATTAGTGAATATACAAAGGGGTTAGCAGTGTCTATAGGAAAAACTAGATCGCTTTGAAGACATATTATCTGTTATGGAGAAACATGTCCACTATGTGTTCTATCCTCTGTTGTCACTTGTTTAAGGACTAGAGAATATTGTTCAATAACTACCCCTCATAGTTAATGGCTCTTGGTTTTCTACTAATCTTCAATTTTTTTCGTTCTATGTGACTTTTCATTTCTGGGCAGTGAAATATTTTTTCGCAATTTGTAAAGTTTTTTAACTAAATACCTATTGGCCAATAAATCTGCTAAGAGTGAGGCCAGTGATATTTTGTCAAGATGTTCTCGACGATGTAATTATTTTTTCATAAATGAATATGTGAGATTCACTCAAACACATAATATTCTATATGTTGGAAAAAATTATTATTTATCATGAGTTACATATATGAAACACAAACATAGAGCTACAATTCACCATAATTATGTAATTGCAGGAACTCATTACTTATGTGGCAGAAGAATCAAGGCATGTGACTATGTGCCGAGATAAATTAATTGTTAATTTTTTTTTACCAATAATAAAATTAAGCCTTAATTATTTTTTAAATATGTTTTATTCCGTAGTGAGAGAATTTGATTGAGTTTATGTGACAATTCATCAAAACATTGTTTCAAAACAAGAAAAAATGTGTCTCAAATAACACAAAAATAGATGATTTATAGTGTTTAGAAGAAGTATTCGGAGGGGGAATATGCGCAGCGATGTAGATGTGGGAGAATAAATTTTCTCACCCACATAATTCTCTTCTGCATGTTGTTTCAATTTACTAATAGTAAATGTTGTTAAGCACTTCAACAATGTCCTGATTACGTGTCAATTTACTAAAAAAATGCCAAAAAGACTTATATTTACAAGCATCAGAGCTTTTTTTAATTTGACGATTAATATGTGCTGATTTGAAACATTAGAGGTTGGTTGAGTTTATGTGAAATTTCCCAAAATTCTACAATATTTCACTAAAATATGTCTCAAATAATGTGAGAATTTACCTTTTTTCAATATACAGAAGGAGTGTACAAAGGGAAAATGTATGCAAAGGTGCCAAAGTAGAGGGATAAAGTTTCCCCTACATGTATGCCTCTTGTGCAAATCCTTTATCCCACACCCTAAATATCTAAAAACTTTCCATTCTATAGAGTCAAGTTATGAAGCAAGTTTTAAAATGCCAATTTAAACTTAATCCAAAGTTATGAATTTAGTAATCCTAGGATTAAGCCTTAATTAATGCTTTAATATATTCTACTTCACAATGTGGGAATTTGACTGAGCTTACGTGACATTTCATCAAAAAATTTCCATAGAATAGGAAAATATGTGTGTTAAATACCGTGAAAGTTCGAATTTTACAATGTGAAGAAGAAGTGCACAGAGGGAGAGCTTGTGCATAAGTGTAGAGGTGGGAGAATAAGAGTTCTTGTGCACATATCCATCCTCTGCACATCGTTTCCTGGAATGGAGAAAATAGAACTCCATTCCTACGAGCCGCGAAACAATCAGGTGCCAACCTCCAGGAACCATCATTGATTAATAAAGAAATATTTGTTACCAAATTTTCCTACGTTCTCAACAAATTTAGAAATTTAGTATATGTTAAACGCCATATATTACTGTTTTCTGGATATAGTAAAACAAATACTTTTTCGAAACATGTAGTATAATAGTCCAATAACCTTGCATAACCTATACTTTGATCATGTTCATGGGACATAAGTTTTGTAAATTATGCCAAATTGGATCATTAGAGTAATGTAAATGTTGTGGGTGAAAATATTTTCTTTAATTTAGTAATCAAATTGTGCAATTGCAAATAGATGGATCTTGTTCCTTTAGGAAAAGTTACATGCTAGTATTAACTTGTCTTATTTATTTGTTTAATAATTCATGTGTGATGGGAAAGTCTATGCAAACATAAACTATGTGTGAAGGAAAAATGTTTTCTAATATTTCTTTACTAATCATAGGATTTGAAAATTTGATAAATCAATAAAAAAATGCAAGAAATCATATTGAAAAACACACACACATGTCATAGGATAATGACCTAGCTACAAATTATATATTGAAAATGTTAGAGTATATACAATGTAAGATAGTAGCATAATACAAAACATGTAACTTAAACAAAAAAATTCATTGAAATATGTTTTTATAAAATTTTAATAACTACATATAAGGTAACCACAAGATGAAATCATATCTCACCCATCCAATAGACCATAAAATATCTTTGACAATGGTCAAACTCTTCAAACAAAAATTAGAAGGTGGAGTTAACATTGGAACTGCATACGTGCATAGATGTGGAAGCATGGATGCCCCCCCACCCCTCGTGACTAGACATTGATAATTTAGTCTTACTAGTTACTAGTAACTAGGAAATCCACACCTTCCACATAACACTTCTTGATTTTGATAACTCGAAAATAAACAAGTTCATGAAGTTGTCCGTGTTATAAAAACCCTATAATATCGTCAGTAGATTGCTTGAAAATGTAACTAAAGAGAATTTTATCGCCATTATATTGCTCGACAATGCAAATAAAGAGAACCATCATTGTATACAAAATCACATTTTGAAGGTTTATTGTAAATGTTCCATGGATCTCGAAACTAGAAAACCTATCAATAAAAACTTATTTTCTCGCACTGTATTGCTCATAGGAAACTTTTCATAGATCAGGAAATACTTTTTCTAGTTTCACACCTCTTAGAATACAATATGTTGTAGTTTTTTTGTTTGCATGTATCATATATTTTAACCAATGGAAATAAGCAAAATGGAAATTTTCCCTGCAAATGGCACAATAAACTATAGTTTCATCCATAGATCTAGAAGTTGTAATTGGACTACTACATTTTTCATATACAGTCCCAAAGGGATTTGTATATTCAAGTTAGTTGTTGTCAATATTCCTTGCAAGTGCTGCAAAATTGATACAATATAAAACCGAGAGTTAGCAACCTGAAATCAAATCGCACCCTCTCTCTCTCTCTCTCTCTCTCTCTCTCTCTCTCTCTCTCTATGTATATATGTATATATATATATATATATATATATATATATATATATATATATATATATAATATTTTATTGTGCTGACTCCACTCGCTAAGGAAAATAGTTTTCTTAGACTTTCCACTTTCTTCTCTGATTTCAATGGAAATATGAACGTATGAAAGTTGATTACGACGTTTGGAAAAATTTGTCTTGTTTTTAAACTATATTTTTTCGTGATATGAGTAAAAAAATGTTTTCTTCCAATTGTATTTGCATTTAAATATATATTGGAAGAATTTTTTAGTGTACTTGAACCTGTCACATATGAAATATTTGTAAAAAAATACATGTAAACAATATAAAAGATGGAAAATAACTTGCTATCATTGAAACATTCAAATAAATATAAGCTCACTATTTCCTTTTCCTGATCAATATTCTTGTCTTTGATCTCTAGTACATATTGCATCCCTATCTATGTTGTTGAAATTGCAATGGAACTGACTATGCCAACTAGAAATGGATCTCAACTATGAGACATATTTGCAATTTTCATACTTAAGAAAAATTAGTACTCTTTGGAAATAGGACAAATGTTTTCTACAATCATATAACTATTTAGTGAAATAATTTTCTCAAAGTTACCACTATCATATTTGTGCTTTGGAATTATTTCAAAATTTCTAATAGCAAAACCAATGTTTGCAATTTTCCTCATGATGTTCGATGAACAATGTTGGCACAAGAAATTATATTTTCATTTTTTCCTTCTTATCTGTCAAATATACACGAAGTATTTCTCTTGTCTTATTTGATTTATCTAAAATAGTTTGGTATGTAACTAACACAATGACATGGAAAATTCTTCGTATTATGTTGTTACTAATATAATCAATTAATACTGGCATAGATTCGATATTTTTTTATCTATTCATGAGCATTGAATTGAAACTAATTCAAGAAAACAAAAACACATCTGATATACAATTAGGTAAACTTGGACAAAACTACATTTCTATATATGTTTCTTGCTTGTTTTTTTCTCCTTTCGTTGTATCTCTTGTGATATATACTTCTATAATTATGCTAATTTCCATCTCTAATTCTTCACCCATGTATATCATCACATCACTAACAATATATTTGTTTAAGGCCGGTTTTAGAATTTGATAGTTTTTACATTTTCACAAATACTTCACTGAAATCACTGCTTAAAAGGACATTATAATTGATACTAAGTAAGAATTAGGTTATGAAGACAAAATTGGATATTGCAAAGTCATTTATAATGTATATTATAATATGAGGTTCATAGCTATCAGATACATATGATTTCTATGCATATAGGTAAAATACTAAATATATTTTAGTTTAGAAAAAATCTAATTTATAGTTCCTTGTTACATATATTAAAGTGAAAAATGAACAAATGTAAAAACACACAAACATTTTATAGAAATATTCAAAGTACCTTTTTCTTCGTAATTGTTCTTCTGGCTCCAAATATCTAAGTGTTATAAATTTCTTGAAAATTGGAAAAAACATTGTTTTTTAGTTAGAGTATATTAAAATTATAGCAAAAAAACAGAGTTGCGTAATGTAATAATAAAATAACAATAAATAGAACAAAAAAACACTTCTTAGCAAATTTATCATTGTCTTTAACTCTATTTTTTCTATTTTTGTTCATCTTCCCTGCTTTGAATATATAAATTATATCAAATATATATAAATAAAAAAGGTTTTAAAATCATAATACCAAAACAATTCAAACCTAACTTCTACATGATAGTAATGTATATTGTATAAACCTTTTTTAGCACTCACATATTACCCAATTTTTATGCTAAAAACCTAATTTCTACATGAATGTAACTTATATTATATAAAATCTATAAGAACTCGCATATATGAGGAACGATGCACCACTTACTTGATAAATATTTTATCTGTTTTCATTTGCGTTTGAAATGAACTTGCAGAGAAAATCCCTCACATCATGCATCTGGCAAAATGACCACTGTATAACCTGGAGAATGATTTTTTTGTAACCAAATCCCCTTAAAAGTAATCAAGCATGTGTTGGCAACACACATTCTAAGAAATTCATGATAAACACCTGGCTAATGAACTTACAAATAGAACAATTAGAACTAGTGGTTACAATTGTCACATCACCTTTTAAAAATATCAACATATGTATTATATACTAAATATTGATGATATGCTATTCATGATATCATATTTTGAACATCTGACCAATGCACCTATGGACAAAATAAAAAGAATTAGTAGTTAGAATCGTCACATTATCTTTCAAAATTTCATGATATATTTTAGATACTAAGTAATAATAATGATAATATGTTATTAGTTCATACCTCATTATACATGATATATAGTATATAATAATTATATAGATATATGATATCTAGTAGATACTAACTAATAAAAACTTTGACTAAAGTTACATTGTTTGTGCCAACATTGTTTATCGAACAACAAGAGGAAAAACTTATTGCAAATGTTGATGTTTATATTGGAAATTTTGAAATAATTCCAAAGCAAAAATATGATAGTGGTGACTATGAGAAAAATATTGCACTAAAAATCTCTGGCATTGTAGAAAAAAAATTTCCTATTTTCGGAAAGTACCGATCTTTCCCAAATATGATGAATACAAAATCGTCCCATAATTGAAATATGTTTCCAGTTGGCTCAATCAGTGCCATTACAATTTAAGCAACAGAGGCAAGGATGCAATATGTAATATGTTTACAGAGTCATTTGTTGAGGTGTGCGAAAAAAGTATTCATAGGGGGAATGTATCTGGAAGTATGAATATTATGGTTGAAATTTTATGTTCCTTGTTCTAGACACTCATTCACCCACATAACACTTCTTCTTAATTCACATTAAAAAGGCACTTCATTTTATATTGGATAAAAACTATTTAATTGAAAAATGTGAAATCACAAAGGCACCTAGTTTTTAAAAGCTCAAATAAAATGAACCCATGTCGACATAGTAATGGGGACACTTAATCACCCACCCCAATTTCCACACCCGATATAAACGTAACCCAAAATTTTCATGCCCCAAATTTTAATAAGAAAAAACCGCTAACTAATTGATTAATATGTACTATGAGGGAATGTATGTGGAGGTATAAAGCATTTCCACACCCATTTTCCTGCACAACAATTCTTACAAACACACATTAATAACCCAAAACCAATAATTAATTCATTAATATGTAGTGTTATGTGGAAGGGATGTGTGAAATAGAACTGTATGGACGAGGAAAGTATGCGAAGGCACAAACATTGCATCTAGATACAAATAAAATGTTTTCTAATATTGTTTTACTAATAATATGATTTGAAAATTTGATAAATCAATAAAACAATGCAAGAACTGACATTACAAAAAAGCACACATGATATAGGATAATGAGCTAGCTACAAATTGTATACTACGAATGTTAGAGTATATATAATGTAAAGTAGTAGCATAACACAAAACATGGAACTTAAACAAATAAATTCGTCAAAATCATATTTATACAATGTTAATAGCTACACATCAAGTGATCATCCAGGAGGATCTAGAATGACCTAAAATTAGAAGTCCCAAAATTTTGATGGAAATAGTGCCATGTTGAAGAGCTCAATGAGACAATTCCAACACAACTTGAATCACATCGAACAGATTCCATATGATAAAGTTATTGTGTTCTAAATTTTTGTGACAACAAGTAAAAAAAGAATACAAAGTGACATATGGTAGCCTCTTAGGGTGACACTTGGCAGGTCATATGGATGAAACTTGGTAGATGAAGGATGTCATGACAATGTTTGAAGAGTGATTTTTGGCATTACATGGCAAAACCTATTCTCAACACATGACAGACGTAGGGTGAATTGGAAGGCTAGGTGGAAAAATCTTGTGGTGATGCATGGCCCAATAAGAGAGTGCCACATGGCACACCCAACACAAGAAATTGGGTTAGTTCCACAGGTCGGAACTAGCAGGATTCAAGCACGAGATCTTCAGGAAAGTAACCAACATACTAACCATTGGATTGTTGGGTGGTTTTCGGAATAGAGAAAAAATAAACTATATTTGTATTGTTGTTATAACAACCATACCCAAATAAGGGAGGTCCGCATGACCTCCCTCAAAAACCACAAAAATCTGATAACATTATTTATAATGCAATTAGTTTGAACAACACGTTGTCAATTGACAACTTGGTACATTGTAACTTATGTTGTGGGTTGATTGGCCTATGTAACAACATATATGTATGTAGCCACATATTTGACAGTATGGGTATATAATACATTGGGTGCAATGATTATATATAACATGGTATATATGACAAGGTTGTCGAGATAGTTAGAACCAAAGGGTTTTAATATATGCTATATTTATGTAATTTTTTATATCATAGTTTACCGTGGGTTAAAATATACACTATTTTTATAATATTCCAACAAATGAGGGTCACATCCTTCGCAAGTTCGACCCCAGGAATACAAACCCTCAAGTCTATATTTTCAAAAGGTTTTTCCACTGTGCCACACAAGCATGATTTGTGTAATAAAGACTGACTCTTGCTATTTTATGGTCGGTTTTGTACTGTGTAATATAGTGGTTAGCCCTTTTGAAGTGTAGGAAAGGGAGAGATATGTTTGCAAGGGTTATGGTGTTGAAAGAAGGTCGAGCTCCTTTGATTTTGTAGTGTTATTGTCACTTTTTTTGTGATAGATTATAGAGTATTTTCCCTTTTGGAGAGTTTCGAAAGCATATTTTTTGTGAGGAGTTCTTAGAGGCTTATGGTAAATATGCATAGAAGAGAGAAAGATTTACAGATTGGGGAATTGATGTAATTGGAGTTATTTGCATCATAATTGAAGAGGCCACTCCATTGGAAGAATTTTCAAGTCTAAATACATAGCCCACATTGGGTGAACTCCGTTATCAATCTCATTTGTGTTATTTTATGTTATATGTAGTAATTTATTTATATTATCACATTTTTAATAGCTCTGGTCAAGCTTGGTATTTTGCATTTGATTTAATCCTAATAAATCATAGGATCACGATAAAATATCTTGATCAAGTTTAGTATCAGAGAATGTGGAGCTAGTTTGATTTTGGTTCTTGGGCGTGAATGATTTCCAGGTCTAAGCTTCACCTAGGCAAGATAATCCTTTTAAATCTTAGTCAAATTTTCTTGAGGCATTTCCTACATTGTAGTTAAAGGTGGAAGATATCTATAAAGAAAGAGGATTTCATAAAGAAAGCACTAGTCAAGTAAAGAACGAGGGTGAGAAATCCCTTCTTCCTCTTTTTTTTCCTCCTCCTTAGAGACCTCCATCTACTCCTAATTTTTCACCTCCTTCTTCTTCGTCTAATTCACCACCTCCATCTCCTCATACGAAGATTGATTCAAAGAAGTCACTGTTGAAGTTCGTGTTAAGTTTGACTTACCACTGAATTACAGTGAGCTTAATATAAAATGTGTTATCACTCAAAAAAAGTGAAACATTAGTTGAAAAGGTCTTAGAGTTCATTTGTCAAAGGTATGGTCATAGAGTTGATTAGGAAAATTTAAATTTTTCATATTAGTTTATCCTAAGATCCAAACCCACCTCCATTCAAGTCATATCATGTCCCATCAGTCATCATTTCCTGGCATATTCCATTTCCCAAGCTTATAAATCCGAAAAGGTCATTTTAGCCAAGTTTTCCTACTTTCATAGTGAATTGCACAGTAAAAACATATTTTTTTGCTACGAAACTGCTGATACTTTCATAGCGAAATTGCCAGGAAATACACTAAGTATGCTACGAAAAGAGGTATTCTTGTCTAAATTTTCAAATCAGGTGCTAGGTATCAGTTAATGATTAGAAGTGATAGAGTGGGTGTCATTCAAGTCAGTTAGGGTTAAGCCAACGTAAAATTGTCATGTATGAGATCATCACTTTTGTTTTTAGCATGTATGAGTCATGATGAAAGCATGAGTTGTCATCGAAAATTTAAAATATTTCCCAATTGAGTCTTTGTCATTCCTCGATTCATCTTTTCATGCTATTGAGCTCTGGAGAGCTATTTCACCAAGCCAAGATGGTTTCTAGCATTTTCAAGAAATTGCAGGTGTCATTGATCAAGCGAGGTAGAGAAGGTTAAAAGCATAATGGATGCAAAGAGGAAGACCAACAAAGGAGGAAATTGTCTCAAATATGAACCATCAGATATGAATTTGTTGAATGAAGGCCTAACTACCTTAGAAGTTTTCAGAAGAATAGGGTGTTTGCATTTTTTCTAAAGATTACAAGGATGTCATGTGCAGGTTTCTAAGGAGTTTGCCATCAGTTTCCATGGGACAACTGCAAATATGGGAATGTTGAATCTCACTATAACACTAGAGACTATTGCAGCAACAACATGAATTCCTAGAGGAGGAGAGCAATGGTTCAAAGGTTTCAAGTTCACCATGCAAGAATGCAAGGAATTTATCAAGCCAGAGCATAGTGAGAATGATCTCACAAATTCCATCCCAAGGAGCTACATGAAAGACAAATTCTCAAAGTTGTTACTAATCATTTAGCAAAACTTCACTTGTGAAGGGAGGCACCACATGGTTTATTCATACCATTTCAGGCTTCTGCTACATTTTTTTGGTAAGAGGTCTTTTGATTTACCTTTTTACTTATATAGAAGCTTAGCTAAAATGTCAGATAAAGTTCAAGATAAATATGAAGGAAATGAAACCTCATTCTTTCATCATGGTTTAATCAAGTTGCTGGTTTTATAAGAGTTAAAAAGATTAGGCTGAGACTAGTCATCTTTTCTATTTGTGAGTGGTTTTGAAGTGGATACCATCACCCCTAAAAGAACTCCTAAACCTAGAGGTATACCATCACCTTCAGTGGTAGAACAATGTGAACCTTTAGTAGCAGAACAAAGTGAGCCTTTAGTGGAAGAGAAAAGTGAGCCATTAATCATGGAGATAGAGCCATTGCAGAAATTTGATACACCTGCTATTACACCAGCAAAACAAAAGTTAGAAATGAGAAAACATGGCAGTAAGAGGTTTACAAGAAGCCAAAAAGTGGCTAAGGGTAATTTAAAATCCATTATGCATTCTATTGATATTGAATAAAGTCCCACATTCCAAGCTAAGGATATAGATGAGGGAGGAAAGAAGCTCAAGAAATCCAAATCAGCAAAGAAGTTAGAGTTTGAAGGTGAGAATGCAAGTTTCATGTTTCAGCTAGGAAACCAATGATAAGACATGCCAAAAAGGTCTTGGAAAGCAGTAAAGAAGCTTAGAAGTTCACTGAAACTATCCAACCACCACCAAGCATCATTGACCTTTCATCACCTACAAAATTAGATCTAGTCATTAAGCAAAAGAAAGGAAAGGAGAAAATCATTGAAAAAACAGAGATTGAGGTCTTTAAGGAGAAGTTGAAGTTAGAAAATAATGAAATACCAGTCTTGAAGAAAGAGGCAAGGAAACATATTGTTCAGAAGGTGCAGTTTGAGAAAATGAAAGAATTTTGGGAAGAGCAGGTTAATAGTGTGTCAAAGACCTTAGATAACACACAACAATTGATCAAATGGAATCAACCATTGAGAAGAGAGGTGAAGCATATCAGAAAAATGAACCTGCACTTGAAATATAGGAACGGAAAATTAAAGGACCAAGTCAAAGACCTCCAAGAGCAGTTAGAATTGATCCATGAAGAGCTGGAGAAGAAGGGATTAAAGATGTCTGTGGTTGAGGAGCCCATAGCTCAACTCATCATTAATGAAGAGGAAACACCTCAAGAGTCTTAAGTTGAGTTTGATTATGTTTTAGAAGGCTTATGGCATGTTTAATACCAATTTTTTATAGCTGGAGGTTAATTTTTTGAGACAGGGTTAAAATCTGGAAATTTTACAGTTTTTCACAGTTTCGTAGTGTTTCATAGGTTTAAAGCGAGGAAAACGCTACGAAAATTTATGTAGAGGTATTTTTTCTTATAAATCCACTTTTTTCAGCTTTGAAGGAGGGAAAATGGTGGTGATGATGTGTCATGTCATGATGGACACCATGAAACTGCAAAGAAGCATAAATTTTGAGTGCAAAAGCCATTTTTTGGACGCTACGAAAGCTTGCTATGAAACTGCCATATTTTCGTAGTGAGTTGTTTTTGAAGGTTTCTAAGCAGTTTAAAAGTAGTTTTGGACAAGTGGACACATCCAAAAATTCAAGGGACCTTGCCACCAAACATTTATGACTTGAAGACAATGTAGTGGAGACAAATCATCAGCTAAAGCTTTCATTAAAGATAATGTCTTGTACTCCTGAAAAATAGGGTTTTGTTCCACATGATTAGGAGGGTTTTTAATATGTCAAGTAGTGATGAGCTATGTCATAGCCTATTCGAACATGTGATGCTTATTTGTCACTGATATGTAACTTTTTTAAATATAAGGTGTACTAATGTAATAAATAGGAGTTTGAGTCCTATTAGGAAAAGTCATCTTTAGAATGTAGTTTTCATTTTCTTATTAAAAGACATGTTTTTTCTGTTATGTCAGGTGTCATAGGAAGAGTTCGATGAATCTAGCCAAGAGGTAGATCATCCCTACTATAAGAAGGTCTTTTTAAAGGTAAACTATCAAATTTGTAAAGGGTTGGAGATTTTTTGCACCATATTGTTGCTTTATGTAATTTGACTTATATCAGTAATACATAGGACTTCCTCTTGACAGACCTGATATTCTCATGGATTTTTTAATTTTTTTATGATCTATATCTTTATATGTACTACTTGCAGTAGATTTCATCTTTATTACAAAGAATTCATATGTGTATGATATGACTTCCTTTATTGATGAAATGACTGTGTTTCCCTATGTTTTATGTGTGATTTGCCATTGTTAAAGACTCTTATATTCCTCAGCTTCCATGTCAAGAAACCTTGCCACTGAATCTACTGATTTGTTGACCCCATAAGCCCAATGGTTGCAAGCCTACATTCTTTTCAACCTACATACAAACAAATCAAGTTACTTTTCAAATAGAGTCATCCATCTAGTCCTATAATTATCTAATATCATAAACCCATTTGAGAGAGCCCTCTCAGACTGAAGAGGCTAAGCTTCAGTCAAAATTTGGTTTAAAACAGTTACATAGAGTTGTCTAATCAACAACCAATCAAGTGAAATTTCGTGATAATAAAATAATGGATAATTGGATTCAACAAATAGAATTTTATTATTGTATTCAACATATTGTTGAATAAAAGGTAAAGATTTAGGTTACCTATCTTCATCTTGAAGGTACAACATCGGTTTGGTGGGAAAGAAAACTTCGAGAATGTAGAAAAAATAATGGTAAGCTCCTTTCTTCATCGTCGTAAATCACTAATGCATCAAAGAAGAAGCTTGATCCGTTAGTTTATACTCAGAAAGAAAATATAGAATGACAAAATTTGAGACAAGGAAGAGGACAAAGTGTGCAAAGTTTTACTGAAAAATTTAGGAAGAAAGCATTAGCTTTAAGTATTCCATTAGATTCTCAAAAGACCATTTAAAAAAATGTTGGTGCATTGCATAGTTATCTTCTTCATTCTCTTCTTTTATTTAATTCCACTATCTCCATGAAGTATGTGTCCAAGTGTAATGACCCGTAATAATAAATCAATAAATAATAATAATAACAATAACAATAATAATAATAAATGAAACATTATTAATATATAAATAATTAAAACAACAAATAATAAAGAAAATATAAAAATAGTAAATAATTAATAAATAAACAAATAATAAATTGAAGTTTTGAATATATATATATATATATATATATATATATATATATATATATATATATATATATAATTTAAGTTAACAAAAGTAAAAAGTAATAAAATAAGCAAGAGTTAAATTAAGAAGAAATGTTGAGTTAAGTAAAACTTAAGACAAAGAAATAAAAATTGGCATGTTGACACATGGATTGTGTGCATACAGATCCCTTTCCAATCCCCTTACATTTTGGAATATTTTTTTCCATTTAATGTGTTATCCCTCAGAAAAAGTGAAACATTATTTGACATAGTTTTATAAGTTCATTTGTCAAAGATATGGTCATAGAGTTCATTTGTCACAAGTTGGTAAAGAAAAAATTTAAATTTTTCATATTAACTTATCCTAAGGTCTAAACACACTCCCATTCAAGTCATATCATGTCCCATTAGTCATCATTTGATGAAATATTTCATTTCCCATGCTTTTGAATTCAAAAAGGTCACTTTAACCAAGATTTCTTGTTTTCGTAGCGATTTAAACTGTAAAAAGGCAGTTTTTGCTACAAAACTACTAATAGTTTTGTAGCGAAACTACCAGGAAATGAACTAACTATGCTACGAAAAGATATTTTTATATTTATCTTTTAAAATTCAGTGCAAGGTGTCAGTCAAGGATTAGAAGTGTTAGGGTGGATGTCATTAGATTTAGTTAGGTTTAAATCAAGGTACAAAGGTAATGGTTGAGGTCATTATTATTGTTTTTAGCATGTATGAGGCATGATTAAGCCGTGAGATGTCATCGAAACTTTAAAACATTACCCAATTGAGTATTTTTCATTCTCCACTTCATCTTTGCATGCTACTTCTGGAGAGCTGTTTCACCAAGCCAAGTTGGTTGCTGGAATTTTCAAAAGTTGCAGGTGTCACTAATCAGGCGAGGTAAAGAAGGTATAAAATCACCATGGCTGCAAAGAGGAAGTCCAAAAAAGGTGGCCACTACCTCATATATGAGCCATTAGACATGATTTTGTTGAATGAAGACCCAATTGCCATAGAAGTATTCAGAAGAATAGGGTTTTTGCAATTTTGCTAAAGATTACAAGGGTGCCATGTGCAGGTTTCTAAGGTATTTTCTATCAGTTTCAATGGGACAGCTTCAAAGGTGGGGATGATAAACCTCACAGTAACACCAGAGACCATTGCAGCAACAATAGTAATCCCTAGAGGAAGAGAACAATGGTTCAAAGGTTTCAAGTTCACCATGGAGGACTGTAAATAATATATATATATATATATCTATATATATATATATATATATATATATATATATATATATATATATATATATATATATAATTTAAGTTAACAAAAGTAAAAAGTAATAAAATAAGCAAGAGTTAAATTAAGAAGAAATGTTGAGTTAAGTAAAACTTAAGACAAAGAAATAAAAATTGGCATGTTGACACATGGATTGTGTGCATACAGATCCCTTTCCAATCCCCTTCCATTTTGGAATATTTTTTCTATTTAATGTGTTATCACTCAGAAAAAGTAAAACATTATTTGACATAGTTTTATAAGTTCATTTTCAAAGATATGGTCATTGAGTTCATTTGGCATAAGTTGGTAAAGAAAAAATTTAAAATTTTCATATTAACTTATCCTAAGGTCTAAATACACTCCCATTCAAGTCATATCATGTCCCATTAGTCATCATTTGACGAAATATTTCATTTCCCATGCTTTTGAATTTGAAAAGGTCACTTTAGCCAAGATTTTTTGTTTTCGTAGCGATTTACACTGTAAAAAGGCAGTTTTTGCTACGAAACTGCTAATAGTTTCATAGCGAAACTGCCAGGAAATGAACTAACTATGCTACGAAAATATATTTTTCTATTTGTCTTTTCAAATTCGGTGCAAGGTGTCAGTCAAGGATTAGAAGTGTTAGGGTGGATGCCATTCGAGTCAGTTAGGTTTAAATCAAGGTACAAAGGTCATGACTGAGGTCATTATTACTGTTTTTAGCATGTATGAGGCATGATTAAGCCGTGAGATGTCATCGAAACTTTAAAACATTACCCAATTGAGTCTTTGTCATTCTCCGCTTCATATTTGCATGCTATTGAGTTTTGGAGAGTTGTTTCACCAAGCTAAGCTGGTTGCTAGAATTTTCAAAAGTTGCAGGTGTCACTAATCAGGCGAGGCAGAGAAGGTATAAAATCACCATGGCTGCAAAGAGGAAGTCCAAAAAAAGTGGCCACTGCCTCATATATGAGCCATTAGACATGAATTTTTTGAATGAAGACCCAATTGCCTTAGAAGTATTCAGAAGAACAGGGTGTTTGCAATTTTGCCAAAGATTACAAGGGTGCCATGTGTAGGTTTCTAAGGAATTTGCTATCAGTTTCAATGGGACAGCTTCAAAGGTGGGGATAATAAACCTCACAGTAACACCAGAGACCATTGCAGCAGCAATACTAATCCCTAGAGGATGAGAACAATGGTTCAAAGGTTTCAAGTTCACCATGCAGGACTGTAAATAATTTATCAAGCTAGAGCATAGTGAGATTGATATCACAAATTCCATCCCAAGGAGCTACATGAAAGACAGCTTCTCAAAGCTTCTGATAATCATTTAGAAGTACTTCACCTATGAAAGGAGATATCACATGGTCTATTCCTACCACCATAGGCTTCTGTTGCATTTTGTGGGTAAGAGGTCTCTTGATTTACCTTTTTACTTATACAGAAGCTTAGCTAAAATGTCAGATAAGGTCCAAGTTAAAAAAGAATGAAATGAAACCTCACTCTTTCATCATGGTTTGATAAAGTTGCTGGTATTAGAGGAGTTAAGATTATTAGGTAGAGATTTTTCATCTTTTCTATTCATCAGTGGTTTTGAAGTAGATGCCATCACTCCTAAAAGGACTCCTAAACCTAGATATATCCCATCATCGTCAGTGGCAGAGCAAGTTGAGCTAGTGATCATGGAGACAGAGCCTTTATAGAAGGTTGATACACCCAAAGCTACACCTGCAAAAAAAAAGCCAACACTAAGCAAACAGGGCATCAAAAGGGTTACAAGAAGCCAAACAGTGGCTAAAGGTAACTTAGAGGACATTTTGCGTGCTATTGATATTGAATAAACTCCCATAGTCCAAGCTGAAGACATAGATGAGGGAGGAAGTAAGCTCAATAAGGCCAAAATAGCTAAAAATTTAGAGTTTGCAAGTGAAGATGCAGGATTCATGTTTCAAGATATAAAACCAATGACAGACATGCCTGAAAGGTCTTAGAAAGTAGCAAAGAGGCTCATAAGGTCACTAAAATTGTCCAACCACCACCAAGCATAATAGAACTTTCCTTAGTTGCAAAAGAAAAATTAGTCATTAAACAAAGGAAAGGTAAAGAGAAAATCATTGAGAAAACAGAGATTGAAGTCCTTAAGGAGTAGTTGAAGCTAGAAAATGATGAAATATCAGTCTTGAAGAAAGAGGCAAGGAAGCACAAGGTTCAGAAGGTACAGTTTGAGAGAATGAAATAAATTTGGGAGGATCAAGTCACAAGTGTCTCTAAGACCTTGGAAAAGACAGAAAAACTGATGGATTAAGCCATTGAGAGGAGAGGTGAAACATATCAGAAAAATGAACCTGCACTTACAGTCTAAGAACAAGACACTAAAATACCAAGTCAAAGACCTACAAGAACAACTGGAACTAATTCATGAAGAGCTAGAGAAGAAGGGTTTGAAGATGACTGTGGTTATGGAGCCCATTTCTCAACTAATCATTAATGAAGAGGAAACACCACAAGGGTCTTAAATTGAGTTTGAATGTGTTTTAGAAGGTTCATGGCATGCCGAAGATCAATTTTTTATAGCTAGAGGTCACATTTTGGAGACAGTGTTGAAATCTGGAAATTCTACACTATTTCACAGTTTCATAGCGTTTCCTAGGCTTAAAGCCCGAAAAATTGTATGAAAATTTCTGTAGTAGCCTTTTTGCCTCTAAATTTTTCATTTTTTTTTTCATTTTTCAAGGAGGGAGAATGATGGTGATGATGTGTCATGACTAGGGTGACACCATGAAACAACAAAAGAGCAGAGTTTTTGGGTGCTAAAGCTTCTTTTTCCACACTACGAAAGCTCGATACGAAACTTTCATGTTTTCATAGCAAGCTACTTTTGAAGGTTTTGGAGCATCTTAATGGAAGTTTTGGACAAATCGACTCCTCCAACATGTCAAGGGACCTTAATATAAAATATTTATGACTTTAAGGAAGTTATGTGGAGACAGGTCATCCACTAAAGCTCTCGTTGAAGATAAGGGTCATGCATTCTTGAAAAATAGGGTTTTGTTCCACATGTATAGGAGGGTTTTTAATTTGAAAAGTGGTAATTAACTATGTCATAGCCTATTTGAGAAAGTGATGCTTATTTTTAACTGACATGTAACTGTTTCATAAAGATAAGGTAGAATATGTAATAAATAGGAGTTAGACTCCTATTAGGAAAGGTCTTCTTTAAGGTGTAGCTGTCAGTTTCTTGTTAAAATACATGTTTTTCTGTTATATGATGTGTCATAGGAAGAATTCAATGAATCTATCCATTAGGTATATCATTCTTGTTGTAAGAAGGTCTATTTAAAGACAAAGCATCGAAGTAGTCATGGGTTCGAGATTTTTTTCACCAAACTGTTGCTTTATGTATTTTGACTTATATCAGTAATACAAAGGGATTTTATTCTTGACAGACCTGAGATTCTCATGGAGTTTTTAATGTCAATTTTATCTACATATTATGTTTTATCACATGTAGTAGATTTCATTTCTATTACTTAGAATTCATAACTCTATGCTCTGACTTCCTTTAGTAATTAAATGACTGTGTTTTCCTATGTTTTATGAGTGAATTGCCTTTGTTAAAGACTCCTATCTGCCTCAGCTTCCATGTCAAGGAGCCTTACCACTAAAAATACCGATTTTTTATCACTCCATAAGCCCAATGGTAGCAATCCTGTTTTCTTTCAACCTGCAATCATAAGAAACAAGATACAAATCCCATAGAGTTAGCCTTCTAGCACTATCATTAACCAATATCATTATATCCCTTTGAGAGAGCCCTCTCAGACTGAAGAGGCTAAGCTTCAGCTAAAATCTGGTTTGAAACAATTACATAGATTTGTATGATCAGCAGCCAATCAAGTACAATTTTGTGATAACATTTTGGTGTGTCTGCCAAGGGTTTGAAGACATATTTCCCAAATTTTTTGTGCAAATAGTGAAGATGAACTCTTGGAGGTAGCAGGAGCTTAGAATTTGTTCAAGGTTGCAACTACCTTGGCAACTCCATTGTTGAAGAATTCAAAATTTCACAAATTCATAGCTTCATGGTGATTCCATTGGACTTCTGAAGAACTCAGATGCTGCCATTCATATTTCGAGGTATGCATGTGTATATTTTTCAGAAATTTATGGTTTCCCAAATCATTTTCCCAAGGATACATATTTTTTGAGGAGTGGTCCAAAATTTAATGGAGAATATTTCAATTTGACCTTGAAGTATATATCAAATTTCCATGACTTTACTGAGCTTCTTAGAGTCAGACATGAAGATATTTTCATCACATTGTTCTATGATTCATTTCAAGGGAAACATAAATAGTGGATTGAAAGCTTTCTTGTCATATCTATTAAGTCATTTGCAGAGTTTTGGCTTGTTTTTCTAGAAATATGGATGGAAAGAAAAGAGTTGGTGGCAGAATCTCCTTCTCTTCAAGGTTTTAAATAATGGAATGATGATTACACTAATGAGGAAGTGGATGAAAAATTTTCTTTGTCCTTGTGTTCTTATTTAATGTCATTTGAGTGCAAGTCAGAAGATAAGATTCAATTTTTTGATAAAGTTGCTAAGAATATTGAGAAAGACATTGAAGTTTTAGAAGATCAAATTAAATCCTATAGTATTCATGATCAAGATCAGTCTTTTCAAAAGTTTTTCATGCCAGAACACAAAGAGAGGGTGCTGCTACCTTTCTCTTTTGAGATTGAGGAAGAATACCTTGTTCTAGAAAATGAGTTTGAAATTGAGTTTGATAGCACAAAATTGATATCTTATGTTGCTAAAGAAAGCATATATGAGCTGTCTAAAATTGTAGACTGTCTTGAGGATTATCAAACAAACTATGTCTTTTGTGATGCTATAGCTGACTAGATGGAAGAGTTCTACTGTCCAAATTTTCAGTTATATTTTCATGGTGAAAATCAGATCCATTTTATGTTGCCTTGGTCATTTCAGTATCCTGTTTACTTTTGGTTCAAGTGAAGTCAAGGGGTTCAAATGTCATATCAGCTCATTGACTGGCTTTATTGGAGGTTTCATGTTGCTTGAATCAATCATGAAGATTGTATTTGTTAAGGTAGGTATGAGTGTGTGTGAATAAGCTCAAGTATTCTAAGCATATTTTCAGTATGTACAGATTTGGTTTTTCATCAGTAATCATCAAACTTGAGCACGAGGAGAAGGCCATTAGAGTTTGAACTTGAGCGCGAGCGATTTGGTTTTTGTTGCTAAAGAAAGCATATATGAGCTGTCTAAAACTGTAGATTGTCTTGAGGATTATCAAACAAACTATGTCTTTTGTGATGCTATAGCTGACTAGATGGAAGAGTTCTACTGTCCAAATTTTCAGTTATATTTTCATGGTGAAAATCAGATCCATTTTATGTTGCCTTGGTCATTTCAGTATCCTGATTACTTTTGGTTCAAGTGAAGTCAAGGGGTTCAAATGTCATATCAGCTCATTGACTGGCTTTATTGGAGGTTTCATGTTGCTTGAATCAATCATGAAGATTGTATTTGTTAAGGTAGGTATGAGTGTGTGTGAATAAGCTCAAGTATTCTAAGCATATTTTCAGTATGTAAAGATTTGGTTTTTTATCAGTAATCATCAAACTTGAGCGCGAGGAGAAGGCCATTAGAGTTTGAAGGAAATCTTGGCAAAAAGAGTTTTTGTTTTCAAGAATATGGATAGCACTTGAACTACAGGTTCTTTGGTGTACCACAGGGGCACACCTTCCCAGGTGGAGCCACTATTATCACTTAGAAAAAGTGAAACATCATTTGACATAGTTTTAGAAGTTCATTTGTCAAAGGTATGGTCATAGAAGTCAATTGTCACAAGTTGGTAAAGAAAAAAATTAAATTTTTCATATTAACTTATCCTAAGGTCCAAACCCACCCCAATTAAAGTCATATCATGTCCCATTAGTTATCATTTGCTGACATATTTCATTTCCCAAGCTTTTGAATTAGAAAAGGTCACTTTAGCCAAGATTTCTTGTTTGCGTAGCAATTTACACTGTAAAAAGGCAGTTTTCGCTATGAAACTGCTAATAGTTTTGTAGCGAAACTGCCAAGAAATGAACTAACTACTTTACGAAAAGAGGTTTTTTAGTTTGTATTTTAATATTCGGTGCAAGGTGTCAGTCAATGATTAGAAGTGTTAGGTTGGATGTCATTTGAGTCAGTTAGGGTTAAATCAAGGTACAAAGGTCATGACATAGGTCATTGTTATTGTTTTTACCATGTATGAGGCATGATTAAGCCATGAGCTGTCATTGAAACTTTAAAACATTACCCAATTGAGTATTTGTCATTCTCTGCTTCAACTTTGCATGCTACTAAGTTCTGGAGAGTTCCTTCACCAAGCCAAGTTGGTTGCTAACATTTTAAAAGGTTGCAGGTGTCACTAATCAAGTGAGGAAAAGAAGGTATAAAATCACCATGGCTACAAAGAGGAAGACCAAAAAAGGTGGCCACTGCCTCAAATATGGGCTATCAAACATGAATTTGTTGAATGAATACCCAACTTCCTTATAAGTTTTTAGAAGAACAGGGTGTTTGCACTTTTTCCAAAGATTGGAAGGGTGCCATGTGCAGCTTTCTAAGGTATTTTCTATCAATTTCAATGGGACAACTTCAAAGGTGGGGATGATAAACCTCACAATAACACCAGAGACCACTGCAGTAGCAACAGGAATCCCTAAATGAGGACAACAATGGTTCAAAGTTTTCAAGTTCACCATGCAGGACTGTAAGAATTTATCAAGCTAGAGCATAGTGAGATTGATCTCACAAATTCCATCCCAAGGAGCTACACGAAATACAACTTCTCAAAGCTGTTGCTAATCATTCAAGAGTACTTCACCTGTGAAGGGAGATATCACATGGTCTATTCCTACCACCTTAGGTTTCTGCTGCATTTTGTGGGTAATAGGTCTCTTGATTTACCTTTTTACTTATACAAAAGCTTAGCTAAAATGTCAAATAAGGTCCAAGTTAAAAAAGAGTGAAATGAAACCTCACTCTTTCATCATGGTCTTATTAAGTTTCTGGTATTAGAGGAGTTAAAAATATTAGGTAGAGACTCATCATCTTTTCTGTTCATCAGTGGTTTTGAAGTAGATGCCATCAGTCCTAAAAGGACTCCTAAACCTAGAGATATCCAATCACCTCCATTGGCAGAGCAAGTTGAGCCAGTGATCATGGAGACAGATCCTTTACAGAAGGTTGATACACCCAAAGTTACACCTGCAAAATAAAGCCAATAGTGAGCAAACAGGGCAGAAAAAGGGTTACAAGAAGCCAAACAATGGCTAAGGGTAACTCAGAGGACATTTTGCATGCTATTGATATTTAAGAAACTCCCATAGTTAAAGCTGGAGACATAGATGAGGGAGGAAGGAAGCTCAAGAAGGCAAAAACAGCTAAAAAGTTAGAGTTTGCAGGTGAAGATGCAAGATTCATGTTTCAAGCTAGAAATCCAATGACAAGACAAGCCTGAAAGGTCTTAGAAAGTAGCAAAGAGGCTCAGAAGGTCACTGAAACTGTCCAACCACCACCAAGCATAATATACCTTTCCTCACATCCAAAAGAAGAATTAGTCATTAAACAAAGGAAAGGTAAAGAGAAAATTATTGAAAAAATAGAGATTGAACTCCTTAAGGAGCAGTTGAAGCTGGAAAATGATGAAATATAAATCTTGAAGAAAGAGGCAAGGAAGCACAAGGTTCAGAAGGTACAGTTTGAGAAAATGAAACAAATTTGAGAGGATCAAGTCACAAATGTGTCTAAGACCTTGGACAACACAGAAAAACTGATCAAATGGACTAATCCATTGAGAGGAGAGGTGAAACATATCAGAAAAATGATCTTGCACTTACATTCTAAGAACAGGACACTACAATACCAAGTCAAAGACCTACAAGAACAACTGGAACTGATTCATGAAGAGCTAGAGAAGAGGGGTTTGAAGATGACTGTGGTTGAGGAGCCCATTGCTCAAATTATCATTAATGAAGAGGAAACACCAAAAGGGTCTTAAATTGAGTTTTAATGTGTTTTAGAAGGTTCATGGAATGTTGAAGATCAATTTTTTACATCTGGAGGTCACTTTTTGGAGAAAATGTTGAAATCTGGAAACTATGCACTTTTTCACAATTTTGTAGCGTTTCCTAGGCTTAAAAAATGCTACGAAAATTTCTGTAGCGGCCTTTTTACCTCTAAATTTTCTTTTTGCAGTTTTCAAGGAGGGAGAATGATGGTGATGATGTGTCATGACTAGGGTGACACCATGAAACAAAAAAAGAGTAGATTTTTTGGGTACAAAAGCTTCTTTTTCAACTCTACGAAAGCTCGCTACGAAACTGTCATGTTTTCATAGCAAGATACTTTTGAAGGTTTTGGAGCATCTTAATGGTAGTTTTGGACAGTTGGACTCCTCCAACATGTCAAGGGACCTTAATATCAAATATTTATGACTTGAAGGAAGTGTTGTGGAGACAGGTCATCGAATAAAGCTCTCGTTGAAGATAAGGGTCATGTTGGGTGTGGAGCCTGATTATATTGTTTATTTTGTATCACAACGTTGGACCCTTTTACCTTAATGGGGTGGCAACGCCACCCGTAATTAAACGCTACCTGGGGGTCCAAGGGCCCCTGAAGCTAAAAACAGATGTAAAATTATAGTAATTTCTAGTCAATCTGGGTTATTCATTAGGTGGATGATCTGATGGTATAAGTTATGTTTAGTTTAGGATATTTTTCCCTAGAAGGCAACCCCTCGCTTGTATGAGTGTCTTGTATTGCGGCTGTGTATTGTATGTGTATTCTTTTAGCGAGAAACTAATAGGGAGACTATGAGAGAGAACAAAGGATATTACAGTGGATCTGTTGTAGGTTGTGTCTCTTCATTTTGCTGGATAATAGAAAGGAAGGACTGGTCGTTCGAGGTGGACGTAGCCAAAACTAGGTGAATCACATATATCTGTGTCTCTCTGGTTTTATGTGTTTTGTGTGCTTATGTTTTTCCACATATTTTATGTGTTTCATTTCTCTGTAATATATAA
Organism: Pinus albicaulis; assembly: GCA_034641835.2. Taxonomy (NCBI): domain Eukaryota; kingdom Viridiplantae; phylum Streptophyta; class Pinopsida; order Pinales; family Pinaceae; genus Pinus; species Pinus albicaulis. The sequence goes on along the minus strand of CM076575.1, from coordinate 197,326,782 downwards.
TTTTCTAACAGGTCATGCATTGCTGAAAAATAGGGTTTTTTTCCACATGTATAGGAGGGTTTTTAATTTGAAAAGTGGTGATTAACTATGTCATAGCCTATTCGAGCATGTGATTCTTATTTGTAACTGACATTTAACTGTTTCACAAAGACAAGGTAGAATATGTAATAAATAGGAGTTAGAATCCTATTAGGAAAGGTCTTGTTTAAGGTGTAGCTGTCATTTTCTTGTTAAAAGACATGTTTTTCTATTATATGATGTGTCATAGGAAGAATTCAATGAATACAGCCATCAGGAAAATCATCCTTGTTGTAAGAAGGTCTATTTAAAGACAAAGAATCGAAGTAGTCATGGGTTGGAGATTTTTTGCACCAAACTGCTGCTTTATGTATTTTGACTTATATTAGTAATACAAAGGGATTTTCTTCTTGACATGCCTGAGATTCTCAGGGAGTTTTTAATGTCTTATTGATCTACATCTTATGTTTTATCACCTGTAGTAGATTTCATTTCTATTACCCAAAATTCATAACTCTATGATGTGACTTCCTTTAGTAATGAAATGAATGTGTTTTCCTATGTTTTATGAGTGAATTTACTTTGTTAAAGACTCTTATCTGCCTTAGCTTCCATGTCAAGGAACCTTACCACTAAAAATACTGATCGTGAAAGCACCAGTGCGCACAAAAACATTGGCACGCCGGACACCGTGCACTCCGTACACACTCGCCTGGTGCGTCGTATTATTATATAGCACCGATGCATCACAACTCTTCCGCACTGGTGCATTATAAAACACCGTGCCAAAACCGAAACCACCTGGTGCGGTAGAAAGAAACCGCACTAGTGCATCATAAAACAAGGCACCAAAACACAAACCGATCGGTGCGTTTGTAAGAAATAGAACAGGACGCCTATAAACCATGCGCATCGGTAAAGGGTTAAATAAAAAAAAATTATAGCAAAAAACTCAGATTTTTCATTTTTCTAGTGCTCCTGAGCTCTCAACGACCGGTGTGCTCTACCATGGAACGCACCGGTGTGCACAAAAAATTGGCACTTTGGATAGTGTGCGCGATGTACAAACCTGCCTGGGGCGTCCTATTACGGTAACGCACCAATGCTTCACTACTCTTCCGCACCGGTGCATCATAAAAAATCGCGCCAAAACATAAACGTGTTGGTATGCTCTTATCCAAGAGCACTGGTGCACCTATAAAAATCACGCACCAGAATAGCATTAAATAAAAAAAAAATTAAGGCAAAAAAACCAGTGCTTTACAACTATTCCACACTGGTGCTTTACAAATATTCCACCCAGTGCATCATCAAAACATCACGCCAAAACTGAAACATCCCAGTGCGGTGTTAGGGAACCGCCCCAGTGCATCATAAACAATGCACCAAATATGACACCGCCCAGTACGGTTGTAAGTAAGCGTACTGGCGCGCCTGAAAAAACCGTGCAACGGAACAGGGTTAAATAAAAAAAAAATACGGCCAAAAAACCGCATTTTTCACTTTCCTCAGAGCTCCAGAGCTCTCAAGCACCGATGCCATTTCCCCTTCTCTAAGCCGCCCTGACATCGGTGCTCTCATTGCACCCATTGCACGCACTGCTGCTCTTCATTGGCCACCAGTCTCCAACTTGCATTTTGAAAAATGGTGGCCAAATTTTCTTTTGCAAATTTTAAAGCCAATATGCCTCCTCGATGGCAAAATGTACAGGTATTTTTCTAGTTTTTCCATAATTAAACCTTTTAGCGGATTATAATTTGAAGTAACCTTAAAAATAACCATTAAAAAAGAAAGAAAAAAATTTGGTGCACTCATTTAGCCAGGTGAACTGTTGACCATGGGAATCGCAATGCGGTGCGTTGACGGAATTATCTGCCCCGGTGTATGTTAGCGCACTGCATTCGGCATTCCAAGAGGGTCAACGGTGCGGCTGGGTAATAGACTGCATCGTCGACTATGTAATTGTCATGAAGTCGGTACGCTGACACGACTATATGCTCCGAGGAATATATTTTAGTCAGTGCACCGCTATTCTGACCTTAGATATAGTCAACGGTGCTTGAAAAAAAGACAACTACAGTGAGGTCGGTGCATTGTATTTCATTAGGGGCACCACCACCGGTGTGCTACAAACTTAAGCCACACCGGAACCAGTGCGTGACTTTTTTTGTGGCGCACTGACTGGTTTGTTTTTTTTTCAAAAAAAAAATATATATATATATATATATATATATATATATATATATATATATATATATATATATATATATTCCTAAATACATGTCTGTTTTAATAAAAAAAAATTATTTAATATGTCAATGATTTAGAGAGAAGAGGAGGAACGACAGCAACAACAGGCAGAACAGTATGACATGATTCGCCAATGGGAGGCCCGAGAGAGGGAGAGAGATGCATACCCTCGCCCTATTATAGCAGATACCCAGGGGATCCTTAGGCAGATAGGCCTCCTCAAGTTATATGAGGAGGCTACTTCCCTAAAGGCCCATAGTGTGTTTTTGAGATATCTTATCCACTGGTGGAATGCCCACCGACAGGCTTTCCAGGTTGGTCCTGACCAGTGGTACACACCCACTGAAGAGGATATTTATTTTATTACAGGACTATCGAGGAGAGGGGTGGATTTTCCCTCATTCCCAGACGTGCCAGCTGGTTGTGTAGCAGCGAGTCAGCTAGTTTACTCCTAGAGATACATTGGAGCACATGTACTATCTCCTTTAGAGTTTTAGGTACCTGGAGGCCAGTTGCGTATAGGTGAATTTGGTAGATAGGACGTGTAGTGCCTCTCACTTATCATTTCGACCATTTCGCACAACACCAGTGATGGGAAACACATTGGTTGCTCGCTTTTATATTATATTGAATCTTTAGTATATCAGCCATGACTTGTCAGGTGGTCTGCCATTTTTTGCGGCAGTTTTGTACGGCCTTAGATAGATGTCGTGCTCATGCACAAGGGAGGGTCAACTTCCCTTTTTCTTCAAAGCTGTTTTGTTTATTTTTTGAGATGTTTCCAGAGATGATACCTAGTTTTGTTCGACAGCCTCGTAGGCCGATGTTCGAGGCCCAGATGGACATGTGGGGGAAGATGATGCCCAAGAGGGGAGACACTATGTTTCCAGCCAGGATATTGCATGATGCACTGGACTTACTAGCCAGTGTTGATGAGCTACATCCCTTCATTATTTTCCCTTGTGCTAGACTAGATTGGCGAGGGTGTCCCAACATCCTCTTCACAGATGATGAGTCGCTGATGAGAGAGGTAATATTACTGTTTTATTTATATTTATTCTATCATGTTATTTAATTTGCTTTTATTAAATTGTGTAATGAAATTGTTTAATTATTGTTGTGTACTTGTATATATTTTGCATACATTGCCTCTTTTGATGGCGAGGAGATGTCGGATCCACCACATGATCCAAGTGCGGATCTTGATGACGATCAGGACATGGCCAATGCCGAGGATGATAATGATCAGTATGAGGCTGGTGCAGCAAAGAGACATGGTCTTGCTGGTGCACCGGTACCACCTTTTGCTAGGCATAGTCGACCTGAGACAAGATAGAGGATGGAGTTGGGCAACCAACTCAGTGCATTGATTGTTGAGGCGGGCATTAGGCCCGCTCATTACAGATACATATAGGTCTATAATAGGTTGTTATGGATGTGGAGAGGCATGCCGCGTGATATGTACAACTTGATGCGGTATGTCATAGGAGCTACGACAGTTGTTACATGACTGAGGAGGATTGTCCATAGCTATAGGCGTAGTCGAGCCGCGACATGTGATGGACAGTCCACGAGCAACGACTCATCATCCCATGATCGTTCAACTCATGTCGTGTCTGATGAGCATGAGGCTCCACTAGCAACATCTAGAAGTCATCATGGAGATGAGGCTAGACCATCGGCCATGTCCAATCAACAGCCTACAACATCCATCAGTAATAGTCATGATCATCAGCAGGCTGGACCATCGACCATCGAGGCTGCACTATTGATTGAGCAGGCCTCCACTACTATTGTTTATATTGATGTTGCACTACCATGAGCTGATGCATCCATCAGTACTAATGATCATGATCATGAGCAGGCTCAACCATCGACCGTCGAGGCTGCACCCTTTACTAAGTAGGCCTCCACTTGTACTACTATTGAAGTTGTTATACTACAACCAGCTAATCCATGACATTTATATTACAGTTGTATGTTTTTAACATTATATATATATATATATATATATATATATATATATATATATATATATATCCATATATATATATATATATATGGTCCATGTATTTTATGTTCATGTTGCAGTTGTACTCAATTTACATGTTGGTGATCATCATGATGTGGCGCATATTGTTAGGTCATGTTAGATATGTTCATTTAATGTTTAGTTTGCAGATAGATGTGTATATGTGATAGCATGAGTTACTTGACATGAGATGTACATTTGATGTTTTTGTTGTGATGATATTAATATATAATGTTAATTTGATGTTTGAATGTGTTTTTTAGTCGAATATGATGTTTGTATGATGGTTATAATGATCGTGATTATGTTAATTAATTAATTTAATATTAAATGACCATGATATTTATTAAATATTATGTCGTGATTGTAATTGAAATTTAAATTTAAATTGTATGTAAAATTGTAAAATTGTATTTGTATTTGTACTAATTTTAATTTCAACCGTAATTATATGTAAAATATTTAATGTAAAATTTTAATTGTAATTGTAATATTTAATTTATTGTGAAATGATTGTAATTGTATATATGAAAAATTGTAAAATTATAATTCTAATTCTAATTGTATGTAAAATTCTAAAATTGTAATTGTATTTTAAATTGTAATTTTAATTGAATTGTATGTAAAATATTTGTAAAATTGTAATTGTAATTGTAAATGTAATTCTATGTAAAATTGTAAATGTAATTGTATGTAAAATTAAAATTCTAATTCTAATTCTAATCGTAATTCATGTATGTGAAATTGTAATTGTAATTGTAATTGTATGCAAAATATTTGTAAAATTTTAATTGTATTAATGTGAAATGATTTTATTAAAATATTTAAATTTGAAAATTTGAAAATAATTGTAAATTAACAAATCTAGAATATTACGAATTTTTGTAACATAATAAAGTTTAGAAAATAATGAAAATAAATTCATGTACTTCAGAATTTATCATTATTTTATTATGATCTTACATACAAAAAAAATAACTTTATATATTCTAGTGCACTTATCATCATAACACGCACCGGTGCGTTGTATTACAAAGACACACCTGTGCTTCACAACTCTTCTGCACCGGTCACGAATAAACGCAAATAATAAAACAAAACTCTATTTTCTTTAAGTGGAAAAAAAAGTGGCAATTTGAAAAATGGGAGGCAAAATATTTTCGAAAATCTAATTTCATAAAATAATTCTTTAAATGCTAAACAATTTTCATTATTTCACTATTTTTGCTAAAATATTCAGCTAGATATTTGCAGGAGACAGACCTGGAGCAAGGGAGCACGAGGGCACTGTGGAGCAGCAAAATATGTTCGAACAGAAGTATTCAGACAATCAGAAAGCAAACCTCTGGTTATTTAAACCCTGTATCATAGAATTTCAAACCATCTCGTGATTAAATTTGATTTACTTTTTTTCTACAGTTTTTTTACTTTTTTTGCAGTTTTATCCATTTTTACCCTAAACCATTCATTTTTTTGTTTTTTCCCTTTCTTCTCCCTATTTTTGTGATTTTAGAAATAGGGTTTTTCATTTTATATTGACGTCCAACCCACGAGACGACATGCAGAGTCGGATCGCAATCCATTTGGCCATTGCGTGAATTTTTGGAAAAAAAATGGATTTTTATTTATCGGTGCGCCCTGCATACCCTACTGCACTGGTGCGCTGTATTATACAGCGCACCATACAAGTACTATGTAATAAAAAAATTGAAAACAATTTTCTAAATCCGTGCACCATATCTAAAATAGGGCACCAATGCTCCATTTAACGAGGATAGCACCGTACGGTGTATTACACTGTTTTTGTGGTGCGTTTATAATACCCCATGCACCAGACGGTCTATTGTAAATTTCTTTTGCGGTGAGTTCATAATACCCAACGCACTGTACGATCTATTATACTATTTTGCGGTGCGTTTTTAGTATCCCCACGCACTGGCTGCGGTGCCTACCTCATGAAAGGCACACCGATGTCTTGAGAATTATTTTCTACCTGAAAAGTTGATAATTTATTTATAAATATATTATCAGTGCACCCTGCGTAACCTAGCGCATTGGTGCACTATATTATACAGCACACCGCACAATTACTGTGTAATAAAAATATTAATTTTTTCTTTTTAATCTGTTCGCTATATCTAAAATAGGGCACCGATGCTCTATGTTACGAGGATAGCACCGTACGGTCTATTACACTGTTTCTGTGGTGCGTTTATAATACCCCCATGCACTGTACGGTCTATTATACTATTTTTGATGTGTGTTTCTAATACCCCCACACACCAATGTCAGTGCGTACATCATGAAATGCGCACCAATTTCTTGAGATTTATTTTTTACCTGAAAGGTTGACAATTTATTTATAAATATATTAATAAATGATATGGTACAGGTTTCAAATTGATAAATAAATGACCAAGAAGAGATCAAGTAACAAAAATACTGATAACACATCAAGAAAAGGAAAAAAGGCAAGTTCTTTGTAAATTCTTTATAAAAATATTATTTTTGAACTAGATATAAGTTTAACTAATATGTATTGTTTACTGTGTATCATGCAGAGCCACAAAATGATGAAGCTCGATATGATTATTTCTGATCTAGGACCAGAAGAGCGTAAAATTTTAATGGAAAAATTGCAAAAGGATGTATCAGGTGAATGAAAAAAATACTACGATCCAATATGAGGTTCTTTTTATAATTACCATTAATAATATACTTAAAATTATTAGATAACATTTGTCAAACAGTTTACTAATTCACATCTATTTAATGTTCTACAATGACCAACAACTCAGAAAATGAATTTTGTTCTAAGAAAAGAAAAAAAAATAGAACATGCAAATGAAAATGAATTGCTCCTTAGCTCATCTGGAGTGGTGTTGGAAGTTAACGAAAGGGGGAAAAACTTTTACAAAAGTTTGAGGGATCTAGTGGAACGAATGTATAGATGTTCTTTCCACTTACAATACAAAAATCAATCCAATGATTCCAAAAACCAAATTTTATCTAAAGTACAGGAAGAGTTTCCAGAGAATTGGTCAATGAGACATGTCAGACTTTTAATAGCAAAAACGTACAACAACAAAAAAGAAGGAATGAAAAAGTAATATTCCTTTAAATGTTTGTTTATAATTATTTATAAATATCAATTTTGTTATATTTATTTTTCATATATCAATATAAAAATTAAATTTTTTATTGTCATGTTACATTTTCAAGAAGATTATGAAAATCTCAAAAGATGAATGAGCTGATATCAGAAATATGCCAGTAGGAATGTCCAAAAGGTGTACAAGGAGGTGGTCAAAGAAATGGACAAAATTGCATCGCAGGAGGAGCCATTTCAACAACAACGTGCTTCAAATGTAATATGTAATCATGGAATTTTTCGATCATTAGGTACAATAAATAAACAATTTAGCATTAAATATTAATTTTCAAGAATTTTCTTGCAGCAAAGAAAAGAAAAGAAAATGGAACCCATTCAGCACATAAAACAGGACGACAAGGAAGGAAAGGGTTGATCTCTAAGTTTGTGAGTAATTGTTACTTCCTTATAACAACTTAACTATATTTCATTTTTGTATTTTTTAAGTTGTTTTACAAAAATCATCATTGAATGTCTTCAAATAGGTGCTAACATACAAATAAGAACCATCAAATGAATTGATTGAAATTGGGTTAAATATAGGTTGTGAGTATATGTTCCCATATCAGAATTTAATTGCAGAATTTGTAAGCATCTATCAATCTTGTTTTACTTAGCTCCGCCTATAATGAATAGAACAAAAAAATATTTTATATTAAATATACGATTTGTTATGGGGTATAAAAATTGAGGGAAACAAAGTATGGAACTGCGCCAACAGATGAAATTTTGAAAGATGGCATGGTACATGTTTTTGAAAGGATGTGTATAGTTTATGAGTCAATTGTTGCTATGGTATGTTATTTTTCTTTTCGATTTACATTGATGTATATTATTTAATATTGCAATTTTCATTATTCTCATCAATGTATATACACTCATTTCTGTTTATTTTTATGTTTGTAGATGGAAGGTGAAGAAGAAGAAAAAAATCAATGCGGTGAAGAAAACATTCCTGAAAATAACCCAAGTCATGGAAGTAGCTCTAGCAGTGACAACAATTCAAGCGAAGAATGATGATCACTATGTTTAGATATCAAAGCAAGGCATTTTATTTTTTGAAATATGTCTATGAAATCAGACATTTTGTTTAATGTAATGGACATAGTGTCCCAATTGAAAGACAAAGGGATACGAATAACTGTCCCATTTTGTATGATAAAGACTGTCTTATATATATATATATATATATATATATATATATATATATAATCATAAAATATGTTTTAATTTATTCTATTGCGTTCTCCATTGTCGTTCTCAAATGCACTAATAAAAATTTAATTCATATGAATATTGTTATAAGATATATATGTTTTGACTTTTGATGAATAACGAATTTTAAAAAACCACAATAATTCTGATATGATATAACAAATTGATCCAAACAACACATTCAAATGCATTAATAAAAATGTAATTAATATGAATATTGTTATAAGATGTGTTGAATTTTGATGAATAATGAATTAAAAACAATCACAATAATTGGACTATCATAGGTCGATGTTTCTAAAAAAAACAAAATGAAAACCGGTGCTTGTTAGTAACTGTCGATCGGTGCATTTATGTGTCTATACGAACCAGTGTCATGAGATCTATGGGCATCGCACAAATACTGATAACAGTTATAAATATCGGTTCGTTTGTGTGATACTGCGTACAAGGGCGTTTATGTATCTATAAACACAGGTGCATTTTTACTATGAATGGGCACTGCATGAATACCGATACCAATTATAAATCTCGGTGCCTTTCTGTAAACGATGCACCTGTGCATCATAAAGGTATACGCACCGGTGCATTGATACAAACTATGGGCACCGCACAAATCCCAAGACCAATTAGAATGACCCCATGCATTGTATGACCAACACTATGCCTGATGCAGTTTTACACCTAAATGTCCTAGTACGTTCGTTCGACTGAGCTATCCCCAGGGCATCGTCTTCATGTACGCACCAGTTCGTTAAATCCAGAGTAGTGCACTAATGAAAAAACATCCGTAATAACCTCTGGCTGCCATTTTTTTAGTTATGTGTAATTTTCATTAAAATCTCTGCCAAAACCTTCGTAACCATAAACGAATGTTGTAGAAAATGTTTTTTTGACAATTTTGTCCAATTTTATAACACTAAAAACCTCCTTTATAACCTCTGCTAGAGGGTCTTTTCCTTGTAGTGTACCTTTCTCTTTTGAGATTAAGGAAGAATATCTTGTTCTTGAAAATCAGTTTGAAAATGAGTTTGATAGCACGCAACTGAAATCTAATGTTGCTAAAGAAAGCATATATGAGCTATCTAAAACTGTAGAATCACTAGCACATTTGACCCAATTTCTGACGGCCAAATCATCGCTATTCCAACACATAGGTGTCCCAAGAGCAACAGTTTGAGGTGGAGCAAAATGTGGTTATCCATTACGTCACAATTCTGACACTTCAATAAAGTGTCAGAATAGCGACACATTTTCTGACGTTTGCAGATGTTCGTTGCTCTTCCGACGTTATCAAACTCGTCACTATGCTGACGTAATAAAACTCATCTCTATTCCGACGTTCTTGAAACTTTCGGTCTACCGATGTTATCAAAAGCGTCTCTATTCCAACATTAGTTAAATCATCAGTCTACCGATGTTTTACTCTGTCGCGCTACCGACGATCCATAACGGTCGGTCTTCCGACATTTATTAGGTTTTCAAAACGATGTCACTCTTCCGATGTGTGTGGCTTTCCGTCGTTCTTCCAACGTCTGTGACTTTCCATCGCTATTTCGACGTTCTGCAGAGTTCGTCGCAAGTCCAACAGGTTAGACTTGGTCCAACTTCCGTTGCTATTCCGATGTGGGTGATTTACTATCGCTCTACCGATGCCTGTGACTTGTCGTCGCTATTCCGACGTCCTGCAGAGTTTGTCGCAAGTACGATGGGAAATATTTGGTCCAACATCTGTCGCCATTCTGACGTGGGTGATTTTCTATCACTCTACCGAAATCTTGCAGACTACGTCAAAAGTCCGAAGGTTGGAAGTGGATAGAAAGCATTGGAAGATCGACGGAAAATAACGTATATGTAAAACAATACAGGTACAGTCTTCTAGCTCCAGTAAGGTGCAGTCTTCTAGCTCCAGGAATACATCCAATGATATCAGAGCATCTCAAGGAATGTGTACTATGATGGCAGATGACCTCGATAGGTACTTGAGTCCATTGAAGCTTATTTGAAGTATCTTGGAGGAAATCTATACTACCTATAGAAGAATTTTTTGAAGTAAAGCTTACCTGCAGTGAGGTTTACACCTGGATCCAACATTATGTATGGAACCATGACACCCCTGACATGCCAAACAAAAGGATTATCAAGAAAAATTAAGGAAATTTGTAACTTGTTTTGAATGAAAATCTGTGCAAAGACTTATAATAGATGAACTCATGCCAACAATTAATCATAATATTTTATAAGCATCTTCAGGATGACCAAGAAAATATCATAGAGTGCAGAGTTGGAAGGGGATTTGAAGTGATGAGTCGGGGACTTAATGACAATGGAGCGTCAGGTTATGTCAATAGGAAATGAAAAATATTCTTCAGTTAACCAGACTACATGGTGAGAGATGGTTGCAGGGATGAGGAACTACCCTAGAAACCTAGAAGGTTGGAACCCCGAAATGTTGTGGCCACCTGGTATAAATGGCTCAGCTAGGCATTCCTCAGAATAAGCTCAACCTCTGAGTATTATCAGTAGTGAATGCTGCAAGAGAGAGATCCCATTAGCATTATATCTTTATGTGAAGTAGCAACCATATAGTGTCTTGATGAAACTCAACACTCCTCGAAAATGTGTAACCTGTGGACTGATAAATACACACAGGAATGGGATTCTGGGTCTCTATGTCTAACTCATCCAAGCAAGCACTTTAAACTCAGTCCCTTATGAAATGCGTTCAGCCAGCAATGTACTGGAAAAAGTGTGCTCCCCAAATATGCAATACTCTTTAACCTGGCATATAGCTATTGAGGATAACACTACACTGCATACTTCATCAACATTAAGGAAAACAACTGAAGTTATTGATATTAGACTTGAAACCAACACACACAATGACATCTAAAATCTCACTTATACAGTGCTGAGTGCTATAACTTTAGTGAGCCATAAATTTAAAGAGTTTGATATGACTTGATCAAAAAACAAGATCCTTCCTCAAACTAATTTTTTCCTTTCAGTATTTTCTCTGCGACTCTGGAGAGAAAAAATCTAGCATGTCATATGACCTAATCAGAAAAAAAAGATCCTTTCTCAAGTTGAACTGCTTTTCTCCTTTCAGTAATTCTTCCCTCCCCAACTGCCTGAACAAGCTCACAACTTCAGTGCATATTTCTACACTTGTGTTCACCAACCTTTACTAGATTAACATTTGTCTTTATGAGTTGGAAAAGCTCATGGATCAAATGTAACAACATGCCTCTTAGGAACCCAAGTCTTCACGATGGCTTGGAAGATCTACATCGACCAGCTATGAATTTTTTATCACCATGGTATAGAGACTTCCAATTTCTCTCATAGCAGAGCAACTTCAGAATGGGAAAACTAAATAGTGAATGACAAGAAAAGATAACCAAAACTAGCTATGTTTGTATTCTAAAAAAATGGTAAAATATGACAAACTGAATCAAGCATTAAACTTGAATATGGAATAACTTTAATGTAAATAAATTACTTCATTTAGAAGCAACCATGTCGTATATGACTTTGTAAAGGAGATTCAAGCCACTTAAAGTTAGAGCATGTTATTTGAAGAAAAACTAGGTTTTGAGGTTTATTTAGCTTAAACTGACAATAAATCTAGCCATATAACTGGAAATAATGCTAGCCATATCTGTAGAAGGAATATTATAAGCATAATTTACCAGAAAAACAAAAGAACATTATCAAAGGAATAGTCATGAGAATGCAGGTTCCACAAAGGATATTTACATGTATAGGATTTTGTAAAAGTTTAAACACCATCCCAAGGAATGAAAATCAAGGGAAGGGCTTGTTGCTTCATCAAAGCAATGATCCTAATATTTCCCTAACAGAAACAAAAAAATGCAGCAGACCAGAATTTTCCTACTATGAAATCACAGAAATATTGCAGACTGGACACTTGTATTTCTGAAGCAACCACTGCTTGATGCAGGCCTCGTGATAACTGTGACTGCACTTTAAACTACCCAGCTCATCTCTTTCTTCATACTCTTCATGTATAAAAAAATCATACCATCATTTTGATACTCTCAGAAGCAAGGGTTTTCCATATGTTTTTGAATCTGAAGAGGGAGAAAATTTTACACTTTAAAACTACCAACTAAACCTATAAATCTACAAACAAATTTTAAATTCCAAGCCTGCTTCATTCTTTGATAATCTCCCCACAGATATTATAAATACAGGGCAAATGCTACATTTGACTTCAATATCCATACTCTGAGAAGCATACTCTGTTTTTTAGGAGTACAAGCTTTTCTCTAAACACTTGGAAATAGTCTCCTCACTAAGTCCTGTGCTAACATAGCCAATATGCTCCTCTAGAGCTAACAATTCCTGAATAAATAAGGGGAGGAAACATGTCATATTTCCGAATAAAAAAAATCAATTCCTTCACATTTCATATCCATTTGTCTATATACAATTAACAAATTATATGGAGAAACCTCATATGACATGTTGTCTATATTGAGTCGCATATCACTGTGTTGATCATGCAGGCTTATTCCATTTGAGAGAAGATTTTCCTCCAGCATCAACACTTGCTGCCAGCCAAAAGGAAATTAGATTATCATATTAAAATTTTATTAGAGGGAAAATCTATACATGCCGAATTTTAGCTGTAACAATTAGCTCACCTCATATGTTAACACTTCATTCTACTCAATGCACTGTAATGCTGATAAAACCTAGAAATATGTGAATCAACTGACAACTCAAATCACAATCTTTTCCAAGTATATTTTCTATTTTTGCAAAAATTCTATAATATCCAACTCAATCGCAGAGTATATCATCAACCTGATAGCATAACAAGTCCAGTATCCAATGTCTTTGAGCTAGTTCATCCTACATCTTAAATATTAGACCCTAAAACTTTAAAAACATTATACAAAAAATGTGAAGGCTTTAAACCTTGAACCCTTCTTATTAAGAAATACAAACCCTAAAATACCCTTTAAAGCCCCAAAATCTATGATGGGCATTGGTTAAAATGTCCTCAATAGATGTCCAACCTTCCTACAAGGGTAGTTATGCACACATATATTCATAAATAGCCCATTGTAAGTGCACATTCCATACTATGATCTAATTACCTTTTGAAAATGAATATAAGCATTGCAGTATGCTTAAATAGCCCATTGGACATGCACTTTCCATACTATGACCCAATTACCTTTTGAAAATGATTCTAAGCATTGTAGTATGCTTTAAGAAATGACCTTTTGAAAACGATTATAAAAAATGGTGAAACACTTGAGGAGATTTTGGCATTATAGATAAACTACACTTAAGGACTCTTTGATATATCTTGGAAATACAAGAGAAATGATTCTGAGAATCATTGCAGTATGCTTTAACTGGTCTTTTGAAAATGATTCTAAGACAAAAGGTAGCACACTTGAGGAAGTTTTGGCATTAGAGATAAACTCCACTGAAGGACTTGAGATATATCTTGGAAAAATAAATTTGTTCTAAATTACTAGGAGGATTTTGGAAAGGCTTTTGTAGCTTCATGTACATTCAAGGTCCATATATCAATTAGGTGCCTTGGTCTAATCTACACTTTGACAGAGGCAAACTTCATTCCACTATATCTATATCGCAAGGAGATGCAAGTTTTTTGTGGGAAAGGGATTTGAAGATTATTGATCGTCTGTGAAAGTAATAGACCTCATTGAAATCTACCATATGTGCACTCCATATTGCTACATCTAGAGTTTAATTCCTCCATAGTAAGTCTAATACAATTTCTAAAGCCAAAACAGTCTTCAATCATTTATGTTTGGATTTAGAGACTCCATTCTGGCAAGTATTTGTCCATCAAGAATATCTAAGTGAATTTCTCGCTAAAAATTCTTTCTTATAGCAGAATTGAAGGTAAATAGCTCTCATATGTTTTCCTTTCAAGTATCCAAGAAGAAGCATAACCCTTGCACATGCAAGGTTGGGATGCTAGTTTCAAACTGAAGATAGGGCTGATAACTGTTGCACATGCACGGTTGGTATTCTGGTTTCAAATTGAAGATAGGGTTGGTAGCTCTCATATGTTTTCCTTTCAAGTATCCAAGAAGAAGCATAACCCTTGCACATGCAAGGTTGGGATGCTAGTTTCAAACTGAAGATGGGGCTGATAAAACAACATGTCACAAGTGGGAAGCCTTGTCCTCAAATTTGAATTAAAAACTCTCCTACAAGTAAAAAAACATATCGCTCCTTGTGAGGGACTCAGAAGGCATATGTTCATCATCACAAGAAGAAAATAGCTTGCATGGAAATCAAAAGGGTGCTATAAGTTTGCAGAGAAATGGTCCATCGAGAATATTTAAGTTAATTTATCGCTAAAACTTCTTTCCTATAGCTGAATCGAATGTGAAGAGCTCTCACATGTTTTCCTTTCAATTATCCAAGAAGAAGCATAACCCTTGCACATGCAAGGTTTTGATGTTGGTTTCAAACTAAAGATAGGGCTGATAAAACAACATGTGACAAGTGGGAAGCTTTGTCCTCAAATTTGAATTAGAAACTCTCCTACAAGTAAACAAGATATCGCTCCTTGTGAGGGATGCAGAAGGAATATGTTCATCATCACAAGAAGAAAATAAATTGCATGGAAATCAAAAGGATGCTATAAGTTTGCAGAGAAATGGTCCATCGAGAATATGTAAGTTAATTTATCGCTAAAACTTCTTTCCTATAGCTGAATCAAATGTGAAGAGCTCTCATATGTTTTCCTTTCAAGTATCCAAGAAGAAGCATAACCCTTGCACATGCAAGGTTGGGATGCTGGTTTCAAACTAAAGATAGGGCTAGTAAAACAGCATGTCACAAGTGGGAAGCTTTTTCCTCAAAGTTGAATTAAAAACTTTCCTACAAGTAAACAAGATATCAACCTTTGTGAGGGACTCCGAAGGCATATGTTCATCATCACAAGAAGAAAATAGCTTTCATGGAGGACCGATGGTAATGTATATCCAACCCAATGTTGACTGGATTTACTTGGAAATGGAAATCACCTTGGCCTTGTTTGTAGTCATTGTCACCTTGGCAGCCTTTGTATTCACTGAATTTTCACCCCTGCTTTGTTTGTCAAAAGCTGTAATTTCATGCTATTGTTGAGAACAATTAAGTCAAATTTTCCAATCATACTTCTGCAATCAGTATATGCTTCAATATTTAATGAACAAATTTCAAACAATGAGACGCTCAGAAGAACACTCTTAAATATATCTATTGCTAAGTATCTTTGTACACTTCTAATGAGCAACTTAATGACTGTTAATGTAAGAAATATACGTAAGCCAAACAAGAGTCATGTTGGAGACACCTTTAACTGGGTGTAGATAAAACTCAGACAGATCAGAGAACCATTTAAAGACATACTCAGAAGGCTCATCTTGGCTTTCTCTAAGGTAGCCAGGGCTATAAAATAATTCATGGGTAACCCAAGAAAACAATAGACATTGCATGCAAAATAATCGATGAGTTAGCATTCTTCATTTAAGGAAAAACCATATATGAACTAGGCTTTCACAACTCTACAATATCTTATACATACAACTAAGGCTCTACAATGTCTTTCCATACAACTAAGGCTCTCAAGCAATGCACATTGCCATCATCAATGGGCAGTCAAATTTTGCAAATAATGCTAAAATATGAGATTTGTCATACAAATAGAACCCTAGATACAAATATTCAAATAAGCTCAAATTCCAAAGCATAACATCGTACCATGTGTCTTAAAGCCATATCCAAATATTTATCATCAATGGGCAGTCAAATTTTTCAAATAATAATAAATCCTGAAATTTTTCATACAAACAAAAGCCTAGACACAAATCCTCAATTAAGCTCTAATTCCAAGTTAGAAACACACAATCATAACATAGTACCATGTGTCTTAAAGCCATATCCAAATATTTTTTTTGAGAGCATCCTTCCAAAGCCAGTGCTATCTGGAGATAATACTGGCTTCATTGGTCATTTAGCTTGTGTTGTAGATGAGATAGACCTCATAGATAATTGATCTTCCTATTGTTTTGGGGCAGTTCTTTTACATTCAACACCTTTTCAACCATATTTCTGCCAATTACACCTGAAGGCTGACACTGAAATGTTATTACCAATACTATGTGATTTGCTAGATTGTACACTAGATCGGTCACTGTTCTGGCTGTCATTTAAAATTTTGATAGTGTCATTGGTAGTGCATTAACATTGTTATAATGAAAAACAGAGCAATACTTATGACTATTTAACATACATCAAGCAAACATAGCAATGTGGGGGTACCCAAGGCATCTCCTGAAAAGGAGAGATGAAAAGTAAGAAGCTAAACTAGAAAAAGAAAAAATAACAAAATAACAAACACTAACATAGAGTAAAGCCAAATAGAAAAAATAAAAAAATGTCAATATTCTCTCATTACAGTCATTGTCGATTGGGATAAGCATAGAGTGAAGCTTGTATGCCTTGGTGAGGTGGTCATCGAGATGGATAGTTGGCAAGAAAGTGGGATCACTCAAATGATGGTACAACTACAACAAGAGTTAGTGGAGAAGGAGGTGGCCTTGGAAAGGCTCCAAGAAGTTGTCCAAGACAACGAGGAATAAATACCACATTCCTTGCCATTGCTAAATCCAACACCATGACTAAAACCACCTTTTTAAGCTCACTTTCCATAGAAATTTCTCTAGTGCAGATTGGTGACTTTGAAAAAGCATACCAGAGGCATTAGTTCCAAGATCCTAAAGCAAATGGGCTATGATGAATAAGGATTAGGAAATTCAAGGAATTCTAAACTCCATTGTAGCAACACAGAGGCCAAGAATAATGAACTAGACTGTTAGTATGAATCCTTTGTCGAAGTGTACGAAAAAGGACCACTTTAGCTACGCATAACTAATAGCCCTAACAACAAAAGTGGCTGCCAATATCTTCAGATCTACATTTAGTTGATCAAGAAAAGAGCTGCAAAAAACCAGATCTATGCATAGAAAGACATTAAGAAGTAAAAAGAAGGGTTTGCTCCATATACCAATAGACAAGACAAGAAAAAATTTTGAAAGAATTTTTTGTATTAAGGGCACCTGGGAGGAAAACAAGAAGGCGTATCCAATTCTCCTCAATGGGATGGGTTCTTGGAAGTCCTCAGCACTTCAGATCTAGAATCTCTCTCTCTTGTTGGTGTAGAAAACCCAGACAAAGAATGGAACTCAAAGGGAGCTCACACAACAAATAGTGGAAAAATGTGACCAAGTGTATAGATCCAGAGTGATCTAATAGGCAACAAAAGGTGAAGAATGGTAGGAAAAACCCTCCTATTTATAACAAAATATTGAGTCATTCTAGATCTTGGTGCATGATTAAAATAATGTTAACCAAATCTAGATCCACCTTTTATGGAATATTTTATTATATTTGTTGGAGGGAAAAAGTATTTGACTTGGGTCAAATCCCTTTATTCGTTAATAATAAATAAATAAATGATTTATTTATCTTTTTAAGGAAGTGGTTGAAGGATAATTAAATAAATAATGATTTATTTAATTATTTGTGGGTGATTTTGTCATATTTAACAAGGAATATTATCTAAATAAGATTTAAATAATTATTCCTAGAAAATAATAAGATAAATAGAGGTTTATCTAATTAATTTCTTTGTTTTTGGGTTAAACATGACTAGGAATAATAATTAAATTATGGTTTAATTAATTATTCCATGAGGAAAATTAAACAAAGTAGGTTTGTTTAATATTTCCTTTTGGGGTTTCCTGTTTAGACCATAAACAACCTAATAAATGTGGTTTATTAAGTTATTTTACATAGTGAAAGAAATTTTACTTAGGGTAAAATTGGTCTTACATGGTTTACTTGGGTCCATCTAATGATAATAGGTTAGATGACCAAAAAATGGTGTAACATAGACTTTGATGGAAAAATGGAAAGGCCCATCACCATCAAGACTATTCTATAAAACCAAAGACATGTTGGTGTTGGCCTATTCATCAAGAGAAGTAGCAACAACAAATGAAGGTAGTAGTCCACTATCATCTTAGCCTTCTTGTCCAAGAATATTACCATATCAAGAATGGAATGTCTTTGTACTAGTGCTTAGCATGGTTACACACTCAAGAGATGGAAATAACTCATATAAAGACCAACTATATATGATAATCACCCAAATTATACCAATTAGTATTATGCTACCATTACAGTGTAATAGACTCCATGACTCAACTATCTTTTTCAAAATTTTAAAGGAAAAATGCACAAATAATTTCACTTGGTTAACAAAAAAACCAAAGTTGGATAAGTCCACTAGTTTGGTGGTCAATGGGCAATAAGTTAGTGATGGTAATAGTGTTGAGCCACTAGATGTGAAGTTTAGCCTTTGTCTCTAGTGACTACGTTAAGCCCTATTCAAAGGTTCAAGGTTGAGCTGGATCTACTTCAGAAGTTAACAAATGGAAGAAGAAGTCCTACAGAGTATGACATCTCTAAGAGGGCTTCAAATATCTAAATAATTAGGCTCCAGACTTGTTGTTTTGAGAAGAAGGAAATTTTGAAGGTAATAGCTTGAAACATTGTAGCGACATCTAAATTCATATTCAAAACAAGCTACAGTTAGTCACCTTGAGAATCTCTCTTGAATCATTCTACACTTGAAGCATTCTGAATCATGCCCAAGCATGATTACACCATGGAAACACCTTGACATCATGCTCAACTGGGATAGCCTATGACCTAATAGAATAGACTTCCAAAAAATGGTGGTAGGGAGCAATTGTGGCTGCAAATACTCTATGTCCACTCTTAGGCTAACATAGCAGATATAAAATTACCAGAACCAGGGCACACATTCTACTACAAAAAGGGTCATTGGGCTAGGGAACCCACATATATTAAATTTATGTTGTTGGCCAAGAGGAATGTGAGGGAATTGGAACTAGTTGGAGTTCCTTTCAACCTAACTACAACCCAAGGGAATGAAATAAGATGGATACGATACAATGGTGGTTATATAACCATAACTAGAATAAGTAAGTATAAAAATAGTAAAAAAAAAAAAGATTCAATGTTTAAAAGCATGTTTAAACCTACAATCAAATAGATGAAAAAACACATACAAAAAACCAGATAATAATCATGAACAAGCTTCATATTGAATTATGAACTGTAAAGGAACTTACAAAATGAGACACTATGAACTTGGTCAAGAACACAAGCGAAAAGGTCCTGGACATGACCTTGGCTGACAAGTTGTATTGCTCATGATGAAAGAGGATTTGTACCTGCACTGCCAAGTCATTCAAAATCCATAATTATCTATATAATAAATAAAAGTAATTGATGTAGTATTTTTTACTCTAAGATTCATTCTTATGATAATGTTATAAAATATGTTGAGAATGTCAAAATATACCTGAATAAGCTCCTCTTCATTTCAAGAACAATTTATTGGATTCGCCTAAACTTGGAACAAACCACCCACAATCTGAAAGAGTAGGAACTAAGTCAACAATGACTTTTTTGTTGCTACATTGGATCGAGGGAGGTTTGATCCAAGATTAAATCGCTCCAATAAATTATTCTCTACTAAACAGGGCCAAACACGTGAAGGTGGAAGCTCTTGTGGCCCCTCTCCCCCCCCCCGTCACATCACTCTCAATTCCCCAATACCCAATCTATATTTCATTTTTTACTTTCATGAGCAGAAAAAAAAAAATTCAATAACTAATAAAAAAGCAATGCAACAAAAAGTACGCAAGAAAACATTGAAAGTGCTTGACATAAAAATAGTATGATATATGAGTTTTTAATATAACGCAAAAAACGTTCCAATTATGGTAACATTTGTCTTATAATAATACAATATTTTACATTATCAAATTTTCTTTTTCTTCTTCCTACTTCTAAAGCTTCTAACTACATCATCAACACCATCGTGCTCTACTCATTTTCCGTGCCTTTCCCATAGAGCTGACCTAGTTTTGTAGTCACGATGTCTGGTCTCATGCAGTGACAGGGCATCACCTACAAAAACAGATAATATTAAATTTTAATTGTCAGTTTTTAAATATCATTGAACTAGTTCGGTAATATTAATAAAAAAAAATTGCAATGAGATTATTTACCTAGTGCACCAGTTGTCACCGTTGGAACCATTGCCCTGTGTTCCTCTCTGGTGGTAGGATGCTCAAGTACAAAATTATCTGTTATTTAAACAAAAAAATTTATAAGGACACAACCATTAAGGTATAATTAGAAAAAATTATAAGTGGAAATTAATTACCGTCATGGCCCTCACTGACAGTAGCATTACCTACCTAGTACCCACTACAATGATCAGGTTGCACGTGAGGACCATGTACTTCTGGAAATATTTCACTCTTAACACACTGCTCGACAATTGGGTTATTTGGCTCGTTGAAAGTGTTGCTCCCCTGATTTAAACAAAGTTGTTAGACATTAAATTTATGAATGAAAACAAACATATTGAAAGGTTAATGTTTTACCTTATCAGGTATTCTAGATCTTAGGACTTGTCCCAAGCTTCTACAATGTTCAACTACGGCTTGATAGCCGGAACGGAAAGTGATATCTCTGTCTTCCTCTATGGTTTCTATTCCAAATTCATCACCCTACATTACATATGATTGTGTATTTTTAATGTTATTTGATGGGATTACAAAAATGTTGGAAGGCGATACAATTAATTATAATATGTTTAGCTACTTATAATTCATGCGGTTAATTTCAAGTAGCTGCCCTGGCCTAGCTTGTGATGGCCTTTTTTTTCAATCCTAGCTTTGGTTGCCTTCGAGGTGTCAAGAAACCTATCATCAAAAGCTTGAAGTCAGATATGATGTAGCACACTTTTATTTTAGACATAAAGAAAATTAAAACTATTGTATTAAAGTTGTAATTTACCTTGCGGGTCCAGTTAGCATTTTTCATTCTTTCTTGGCCCTTTTCTCTTTTCCTTCATTGATGAGTGCTCTCTACTCCCTCTCTAGAACTATGAGAGGATGCTCGTATCTAGATTTAATTTGCAATTGCGGCCTATAAGTGTCCCTAGTATATTTCAGATATTTTCCAACTACCCGAGCCATCGATGTTCTATCAAATGTGCCCACCCCAAAAAGGGCTTCTAGATAATCTAGAAGTTCTTTTTTTAGGTTGGAATTCTGGGAATTCCACCTTGTGCATATGGTTGGACCAAAAATTATCAACGCCTTGCTCTCCAAAAACCTGTAGAACTCATTGTTTCCTACACAGAAAAAAGATATTATCATTAATTTAAAAATAAAAATCATGATAAAATATGTTTTAGATGGAGTAGATGAAATAGTTAAAATATTAAAACTTACTTGGGAGTCGTACATGCTTTATGGGAACACCTTCACCATTCACAAAAAACGTTCCATCAATGGTCCCGGTGGAAGTGACACGTGTAGCTCTAGGAAATGCAATAATATAGTTGGCCATACCAGCCTCATCACTACCAACACATTCAACGGTTGGATGGGTGTCTTCTTGGGCAGGGTGCATTTCTTGGTTGCCACCTAAAGGTGTAGAAGGTGTACGAGAGGGTCGCTCGGCAATCTCTTGCCTTTGTGTCCCACTACCACCAACACCAAGGTTAGCAGGTGTCAGATAACGCTACATACAAAAGAATTTTTTTTTTATTTGATTTAATGTAAAAATTAAAAATCAAACTATCACAATCGATCTCATGCAAAACAAAAAAATATCCTTTTGATTTTTTATTATTACCTTATATGTTTCTAGCTAGGTCATAAGTTGTGTTATCCTCATTGCTGATTCAAGTGTTTGAGGCGTAAAGTCTACCAAATGCTCAAGTTCCAACTTTGCTTTTCACGCCTTTTTTTGCAGCAAAAACAATGGACATGGGGATGAAGAAAAATCTTCCTTGTTGAGGTAAGAATCAGGCGCACCATGGCCAGGCGTCTGCATATTTGAACAAAATTAACATTATTTCAATTATGTAAATAAGTAAAATACCTGAAGATAGAGCAATGCTGGCACTTTACATGTTCTTTGGCTGGCCCCTTTCTGCGATCATCCTATCTCGGGGTTGTTCTTGTACTGCCATGATCAGTTTGCCACATTGCAATAAAATTAGAAATGTGAAAACTTTAAAACAATATCTAACTTGAAAACACAAAATGAAAACTGAAATAATTTCTAAATTTACAGTGAAGTGCTTGAATTCAGTTGAAATGTTTTTGATTGAATTTTTATCCTTAGATGATTTTAGTGCATATTTAGATGATTTTAGTGCATATTTGGTTCTTGCTCGTTGTTATTCTCAAAGAAATATATTTATGAATGAGCTAGGAAATCATAGTGGAAATGCAAGATCTGCTAAGAAAGTGGTTCAACAAATTTCCTTCTTAGGGCTTGAAATGTTTCAAGGGATGAAAAATTTTCTTAGAGATTATCTTAAATAGATTTGCATGATAAGGATTTTGTTTTGATTAATGGTCCTCCAAGTGTCCACAAACATTCATTACATGGATTATAATCATACGTACATTTGGGCTCTACAATGATTATTAACCCTCTAATATGGTGGCCACTTGGTGTAGATTTTGATGGGGATTCCATTCATGTTTTTTATCCCCAATATTTAGGATCTCAAGCTGAGCTTTCTCAGCTTGTAAGTGTGGATCAACAAATGTTTAGTTCCCATTTTGGAGAGGCAAGAATAGCACTAAGTGTTGATACTTGATATATTGTTGTATGGCAATCTTTTATCCATTCACATGATGTAGAATCATACCATCGGGGCTGGAACAAAGACCTTGGGCTTTTGGAATTACAACCAGTAGAAAATATCTATAAATACACAAGGTTAATTATTATTTTTTCTCAGTGTTCAGTAGGCTTTTAATTGGTAATAAATTAATGTGCAATATTTCACTTCTCCATTGGGCACATTGATAACACCCAATGTGGATCAATGTAGTAACCAAGTCATATTATCCTATCACTTCTATTATATTCTTGTTATAATGTTTTAGACCAGGTTTGGTATGTGGATTGGTCCTAGTGATCAATTTGAATTGGTCTATGTACACTTGTTCTTAGAAACATTGTATGAATTGACCTTGCAGAGTTTAAACACTATAGCAGTTAAGAGAATGATGATTGGTCTTTATGATAGTTGTGGCAGATGGCTGGTATTGGCATGTGTAGCTGTTGCATCTATAATTTTTCCTCCCTTGGTCAAAATTCTGACACTTTAGTTTCAAGGGAGGAAAAATTTATCCTCGGAAATCTCTTGTTGGAATTCAAATGTTTCAAGGGAGGAAAACTTTTCATAGAGATTAACTTAAATAGATTTTCATGATAAGGATTTTGTTTTGATTAAAGGTCCTCTAATTGTCCACAAACATTCATTACATGGATTATAATCATACGTACATCTGGGCTTTACAATGATTATTAACCCTCTAATATGGTGGCCACTTGGTGCAGATTTTGATGGGGATTCCATTCATGTTTTTTATCCCCAATATTTAGGATCTCAAGTCGAGCTTTCTCAACTTCTAAGTGTGGATCAACAAATGTTTAGTTCCCATTTTGGAGAGGAAAGAATAGTGCTAAGTGTTGATACTTGATACATTGTTGTATGCCACTCTTTTATCCATTCACATGATGTAGAATCATACCATCGGGGTTGGAACAAAGATCTTGGGCTTTGGAGGCATGTCACTCATGCTACCCCTCCTAAGTTGTGATGGAGTATATCACTATATTAGGATTAATACTCTTGATTCTTGAAAGCTAAAAGATAAATATATACAAGTGATACTGAAAGAAAAGGTGAATCTAGAAGGAAAAATTTAAATTCTAAAAATCAATACTCCATACCAGATATAGAGGTAATATGTAGAGGAGGGAGCAGAGCCATCCTCATCTCCATCACCAAGGTATCAATGCAAAGACCAACAAAAATATCCTGTATAGATTTCCTAATGCTAAATATTTAGCCAGGGCATCATGGGAGGAGCAATGTGGTGGTGATCAGTTGAACCCCTCCTAACATTTGAGGCCAAAGGGAAAAATCTAGTGATGGAAATTTGGTTTCTTGATATGGGCACAACTCTGCACTAAAAGTAGCTACATTTTTGTGGCCTCGTGAATGTAGTTTCATACCAATAGAAGGGGTCAATGCGGATATCTGACTAGCCTAATATCATCTATGTTTGGGGCTTGGGCATATATATAGTGTTTATCACCTCCAATTACCGAGATAGGCTAGAAGGAGGAGATCAAATTGGTGAAACAAGATTTACATAAATCTTGTAAGGTCAATTGTCTATTGTAATGCCTCACATATGTAGAAAGGAAAACAATATTTCTGATCTTAGGAGGTGGAATTAATTAAAAACAGTGTCACAAGTATCTTTGATTCTCAAAATATTTTCCAATCCACTGGGAACACTGGGTAGAAAGATGTAATCCTCTAAGGAAGGTCCAATTGAATGGAAAAAAGGGAAGAGAAGAAAATTAGAAAGGTAATACAAGATTATGTCTTGCTAATTAGAAGCCCTAAAAACAAATTTCATAAGAAAAAAGAAAATTTGGAATTCTCGACAATAAAACATCTCAGAGAAGCCACTAGATATTTCTAGCGGGAAACAAGACAAATCTTCCCCAAGTAGTTGGAAGGGGCATAGGTCAGAGTGACTACTCAAGATCTTGTTAACCTATCAAGCTATCAAACTACTGCTACAAAATCAGAAAACTAATCACTTGAAAATATATTTGAATGTTGCTAGAGGATGGCAAGATTAACCTCTCAATCTTCCATCCAAACTGAGCCATGCATATGTCCATGAAGCATGGCAAAGGAGATAGGAGGCATAGAGCTCTCCTAGCAAGATGAAAACACTTTTGGAGTAACCCCAAAGGCTAACATCTAGATGCATCATAAAAATATTCTGAAACTCTGATATATTCCCATAGTTGTATACATCTCTTGTAATAGATTAATTTTTTTAGTTTAGTACTTGTTGTCTTCATGTATTTATCACATTTTTTATATATGAAATGCACATCAAAAGTGGTTACTTGTTTTACAACTAATATTTTTCTTTTATTTCTCTGCTCTGTTAGAATATTGATGCCGTATCGTCAACATCAACTCGTACTCCTATCTACAAAGCATTTGCAATCAGAGAAAACCTTGGGGACATTATAGCTAAAGGAGAATGCACTAGTAAGATAGTGGATTTGGTAAATTGACATCTTATATGTATTTTGGAGCTTTTAGTTTCTCTTTCTTCCTTTTCCCAAATATCCTCAAAATTTTTCACAACACAAAGATGTTTTTATATCTTAAATGATTGAGATGCTCAGGACAATAATTGAATTCTTTGTATTGCTTTATTCTAGATATTTTGGTGACATGTTGCTTGATCTTTGTGCTCTAGGTAGGAACAGGTCTTGGCATTTCCATTTCTAGGGGAAATAAACATATACTGCCAATTTTTCTCTTACTCTCATGTGGATGTGTCTTCTCTTCATATTGGGAGGTATGGACTGGACTTATGCATGTATGTGAAATATTTCAAGTGTAGTGAAACTTGTGAAGTTGGAATTCGGATCTAAGATCAACTACTTATGGAATTATTGTCACGCAGTTTTCTTTAACTAAACATGGATGGAAAATTTTGTTCCTAGGTAAAATTTTTGACACTGCCCACCTTGAACCAAGAAAGTTTTGCAGTGGCAGTTCAACATTTTCTCAAGACAGGTTTGTTTGGTTTGTCTCTTATCAGGTACAAGATTCATGCTAATTTTCATTCTGGCATATAAGTCTCTAGTGAATGACCATCGGGGTTGGAACAAAGACCTTGGGCTTTGGAGGCACGTTACTCATGCTACCCCTCCTAGGTTGTGATGGATTATATCACTATATTACGATTACTACGTCTTCCCATTTGTATTATTTGTCTTCTTGATGTATATTATGACATATCCACATTGAATTTGCTCATGTTTATGATCATTTTAATGACATGGACCCGCTGTGTACTTTTTTCATGGCCATGGTCTTGCATATTATTACATGGATTCACAATGTATTATGTTTGCAGCCATGCTTTGCTTCTCTTCTAAGCATCGGTATGCCTATCTATTTGTTGACAATCAATTCCTTCCGTCTTGGTTTCATAGATGTTTTCTTTGCATGTAGTGGATGAAGAGCTCATGTGGCTTTTTCTATGCAAGAATTATTTGAAAATATACCGTTGAACATCTTCTAGTTTTTCTTCTCTATTCTTTTTGTATTATCTTGAATTATCACCTACAATTCTACTAGATTAGTGTAATTTATAATATTTCCTAGTTTAATCATGAGCTATACCCCTGGACCCTTTTCTTGTTTGAATATAGAAACATCTACATAGTCTTTCCAGATTTTTTTTTGTTTTTTCACTCTCTTTGGTGTTTCTGGTAACAGGTATTGGAATTGAAGGCAATATATGAGGATGACGTGTTTGTTGTTGAAAGAGAAGATGGCAGCCCTCGTGCATTGAAGGTAAACTATGCCAAAGAGTGTAGCTTTCTGATGTATAATGGAGGTCATGGAAATATTCTAACAGAACTTTATAATTTTTTTGCAGATGTCCATACATGTTGAACTTCCTGAGAATATTGCTATTACTGTGAGGCTGCCGTCGACTTCCAGTAAATGTGAACTCAGTGGAAATAATAGCAAGTCTTCCTCAAAAGATGTTCTGGTGGGAAATGTTTACACATTCAATGTTTAGCACCTTGTTCCTATTGCATTGACATGTGTTCTGCCTAAATCATATCCGTGCTATATGCCCCCACAATTTACGATTTTGGCCTACTAGTTGGACTCTGATAGTATTCCTAAGCTCTACAACATCTTAGATAGAATTTTGGCTAGAGACTCAGGCCAAGTTGTACTATATAAATGGGCAGAATGGCTCTGCAAGTCATCTCTTTCACACTTGGGATTTCAACATGAGATATTGCTAGATCCATTCAATGTACAAAGCAGAAGAGGTTGGTGGGCGATTTCTGGGTTTTCATCTCTAGATGTTGCGATTCCTCGATTGATGCAATACAATGATGAAAAAAAAAAAACAACTATTCTGTGGCACTTTGCATGTGTGTCCTAAATGCTTCAATGAATATCCAGGTATATTTCCTTTTTCATACTCATATCTTGTAGCTTGCACTCCAAGCTACATAAAAATTATTTTTTCTAATGGATTTGTGATGGTTGAAACTCGATTAAGGATCCAAATATGTCAGTAAGAGAAAAGCAAGAAAGTGTAAGTAAGAAAGAAAATATTTATGAGAACAAGAGCTGGTGTACACATTTTTGCCTCAAATTTGATTGATTTGGTTTTGGCAGATTCGAAATTCTGTCAAACTAAAAAAAATTCAATAGCTCATGATTTTGATTCTATGAGTTCTAGTATGGTTTATGGGGTTTTCCACTCTTGGAAAATGAAATAGAATTTTTAGTAATAGACAGAACACTACATGATTCCAATCATAACATGAAAAAACAAAGGCTTCTACTTCTGAAGCCCTGCAATCAGTGAACAAGTAACTACAACATACAAAATTTTAGAAGATACAATGGTTAACAACTGTAGATTTAGCTTTACTAGACAAAAATCTGGGTATAATGATCACTAATTTATTTAGCAGTTAAGCTCTAATTCTCTTATCATCCCATTTTGAATCATCTAAGAGCAATATCATCAAGAAAATACCTTTGAAATTTACAGCGAAGAACTAAGGCTAGCATGGAGCAAGAAGGAAAAGTTTCTCTCTGTTTTAGGGTGCATACTTCTTACAGGACTAAGCCGCGGGTGTGAGGAGAGGTTAAGGGTACTTCTATGTTTGTTTTATGGTAATTATTCCTCTGTTCCAGGCCGCAGTGAATAGTAGCTTGTGGAGGAAGGTTAGAGGGCATTGTAATCATAATAGTGGCATATTCCGCTCATTTATAAAGTATAATAGACACACAGAGTTTCTTCAAACATTTTGCATGCAACAAAAGCACTACTATTGAAGAATGAAGAAACCACATTACCATTTTTCCATGTAGCAATTAAGTCAAGAGTTTCTTCAATGTCACCTTAGAAAATTAATGTTTCCTTTGGCGTGGCCCTATCAGATTAATCCCTGCACTGATGCAACCCTTGAAAATAAATAGAGCGACATAGAGCAAGGTCTGGCTGTAGGGAAGGAGAATAGAGCGGGGTCTGGCTGCAGGGAAGGAGATAGATGTAGGTCTGGCTACGGGGAAGGAGAATGGAGCGGGGTCTAGCTGCGGGGAAGGACATAGATGTAGGTTTTGCTTCCGGGGAAGGAGAATAGAGCGCACGAGAAAGAAACTAAATTGTGAAATGTATGAGAAGCGTAATAATCAATGCAGGGAAGACCAGAATGCGCCCTTGTGTAGTCAAAATTTTAAAATTCAATTTATTAAAGAATAAAAATATCTACCCCCAAAGTTAATTTTCTTTAGTTTGGATTAAATTAGACATTAAAATCGTTAGAATTAATGTTGGAGGATGATTAAAATTCTTAAATTTAATAGATCAACCCAATTGGGAACATATAGATTATTATAAACTTTGTAGTGTTGCTTTCTTCCTTTTACCAAAGTGGGTGAAAGGGACATATTACAATACTCTTGAAGGTACATGTATTAGGGACTACATTAATGTGATAGATTTGGTGGATGCATACGTGAAGCCTTAGTTAATTTTCATCCTAGTGAAGTAGATTTATATAATGTTGGCCCGGCAAAGGGTATGTAAGCTATAACTATAACATGAACTTAGGTGATTTGATACGGGCGCCCTCAACCGAAACAACCCGGCCCGAACGGGTTTGGGCAGGTGCCCTCAAACGAAAGGACACAGTGCGCCCGACCGAATGAAGGCACAAGGGAGAAAACGACAAACGAGTCGCACGAACATGTACAAGGCACTTGTGCGGTCACAACTTAGCAAATTTGATACAGCCACCCTCAAACAAAATGATCCGACCCGAATGCATTTTTGTGGGCGCCCTCACACAACGCAACACGACGCACACAACCGAACTGGAAAACGGGCCGCACGAACATGCACAGGGCACCTGTGTGGTCACAACTTATCAAATTTGAAATGGCCGCCCTCAACTGAAACAACCTGGCCCAAACTCATTTGGGCGAGCGCCCTCAACTGAAACGACCCGAACCGAACGCGTTTGGGCGAGTGCCCTCAACCGAAACGACATAACGCGAACGGGTTTGGGTAGGCGCCCTCAAACAAAATGACACGGCACGTCCAAATGAACGAAGGCACAAGGGAGCAAACAGAAAACGGGCCACACGAACGTGCAAAAGGCACCCGTGTGGTCATAACTTAGAAAATTTGATACGACCTCCCTCAAACAAAACGAACCAACCCGACTCGAACACATTTGGGCAGGAGCCCTCACATGGCGCACCCGACTGAATGAAAGCACAAGGGAGCAAACGGAAAACAGGTTGCATACAGCTACCCTCAAACGAAACAACTCGACCCGAACGCGTTTGGGTGGGTGCCCTCAAATGAAATGACCCAACCCAACCAGATGTTCTTATAGGATGTAGTATCCCTTTAAAAGTCAACAATTACAATTAAAATCTCTGATACAAGTGTGGAACAAGATTAAAACATAACAACGGTGGTAAGTATTGCTCCTAAGAAATTGAGGAATTTTGAAAATCTTAGGGAATTGCATGCTTGAAGACAACTCCACATGGTCTCGAGCAATATGGCCATGCTAAGAGACCAAATCAGACCTTGATAAAAAAATGCATGAAGCATGAGAGAGAATGTTAGTTTAAGAAAATGATTTTGAGCTGAAGTCATTGCTACAACTAATTATTTGATTAATATGTCACCAAGTTCAATTTTGGGTGACATGAAACTAGAGGAAGTTAGAGTGGAAAGAAGCCCTCTCTTGCACATATTAGGTTTTTGAAGTGTGAAATTTTCATGTATGTGGCTAAAATGGATAAGACAAAACTTGAAAACCTATCTTAAGAAAAGGATTTTGAGTTGAAGCAGTTGTTGCAAATAATTATTTAATTAATATGTCACCAAGTTCAATTTTGAGTGACATGACACTAGAGGAAGTCAAAGTGGAAAGAAGCCCTCTCTTACATGTCTTAGGTT
Organism: Pinus albicaulis; assembly: GCA_034641835.2. NCBI lineage: Eukaryota > Viridiplantae > Streptophyta > Pinopsida > Pinales > Pinaceae > Pinus > Pinus albicaulis. The sequence continues at coordinate 197,295,842 of CM076575.1, read as the reverse complement.
TCTAAAGTGTGAGGATTTCATGTATGTGGCTAAGGTGGATAAGATAAAACTTGACAACGTATTGGTCAATTTCCTTGACCCTTAATTGGTTATTCAGAAGGAGTATGAATACACCACCGTTAATATCAAGGTAACCCCTAGCAGATCAAGGGCTACAAGTTGTAGTTTTCGTCTGAACATCAACATACCACAACAATGCAAGACATGTAATATTTTCAAATAATGAGGATCGCAACATTTTCTTAATCTCCAGGCATTAGGGATTACAGAGGTTTTGTTCACGCGCCTCCACCCTTATAGATTCAGCCTGTAGACATATTCTAGGATTCCAGAGGAGATCTTCCTCCACCTAATAGCCATGAAGGATTCCAGAGGTTTTGGTTCCACACCTCCACCCTTTTATTTAATTAGGAACCCTATATAACCAAGCAATAGCCATGCTTAATGAAAGGCGAAGGGCTCTAAGTCTTGCAGCTCTATCCCACTATTGTCTGGGCCTAAGATCTACCATTAGCACGCTTGATTTTTTCCCTCGATTTCTTCTTGCTTTTCAATGTTCCTCCCTATATTCTTTCCTGATATCCCCTCCATTCCCACTGCGTTCTCTCTACTTTTTCCCTTGGTTCATTGGAATGATACCCCTATAATCTGCATTTATTGGAATGATCATTGGTTCATCACCAAGCATTGTTTCATCAATATGTGTTGTTTGGTATCATAATTTTATTTTAGTGGTGTGCTTCCTATGGTAGTGGAATTTTGCAATCCTTCATTGAATATGGTAAAACACCCAGTAAAGGGAAAGGTAAAGCACATTACAACATGTCTGCATATGTGCACATTATGACCCGACCTAGTCGGACGTGTTCCTTGGGCACCCTCACATGACTCGACCTGACTTGACCCTCTCGAACATGTTTCCTTGGGCGCCCTCATGGTACGACATGACCCGACCTGACCCAGCCCGAATAGAACGCGTTTCCTTGGGCGACATCACATGACCCAACCCGACCTGACCCACCTGAACGTCGAAGGCACAAGGGAGAAAACGACAAATGGGTCGCATGAATGTGCACAAGGTACACAGGCGGTCACAACTTAGCACTTTTGATACGACCTCCCTCACACGATTTGACCCGAATGAGTTTTCTGTGGCACCCTCACACAACACAACCTGACCCACCCGAACAAAGGGCACATGAGGAAGAAAAAGGAAAAAGGATCACACAAACCTGCACAAGAAACATAGGCAGTCACAACTTAGCATTTTTGATACGATGACCCTCACACGACCCCACCCAACCCAACCTAAACCACTCGAACGCATTTCCTTGGGCAGCCTCATGACACGACACGACCTAACCAGAGCGAACTCGACCCGACCCGCCCGAACGTGTTTCCTTGGGCGCCCTCACAATATGGCATGACCTGACCTGACCCGATCTGAACACATTTTCTTGGGCGGCATCACACGACTTGATCCGACCCACCCGAATGCGTTTCCCTAGGTGCCTCATGACATGGATTAACAGGACCTGACCGGGTCGGACATGTACTTCCTTGGGCACCCTCACATGACTCGACCTGACCTGACCCTCTTGAACATGTTTCCTTGGGCACCCTCATGGTACAACATGACCTGACCCGAACGCGTTTCCTTGGGCGACATCACATGACCCAACCTGACCTGACTCACATGAACGTCGAAGACACGAGGGAGAAAATGACAAACGGGTCGCACAAACATGCACAAGGTACACAGGCAGTCACAAATTAGCATTTTTGATACGACCTCCCTCACACGATTTAACTCAAACAAGTTTCCTGTGGTGCCCTCACACGGTACCACCCAACCCACCCGAACAAAGGGCGCACGAGGGAGGAAACAGAAAAGTGATCGTACAAACATGCAAAAGCAACATGGGTGGTCACAACTTAGAATTTTTTATACGACCACCCTCATACGAACCGACCTCACCCACCTGAATGCGTTTCCTTGGGCGGTCTCACATGACACGACCTGACCCAACCCAACCTGACCCGACCTTCCCGAATGTGTTTCCTTGGGCGCCCTCACAATATGGCACGACTCAACCTAACCCGACCTAAACGCGTTTCCTTTGGCAGCATCACACGACTCAACTCGACCCACCCAAACGCGTTTCCTTGGGCCCCTTCATGACACGGCATGACACCGTGACCCGACCCGGTCAGACATGTTCCTTGGGCGCCCTCACATGACCCAACCTGACCTGACCCTCTCGAACCTGTTTCCTTGGGTGTCCTCATAGTACGACACAACCCGACCCGACCTGACCCAAACGCGTTTCCTTGGGTGACATCACACGACCAAACCTGACCCGACTCGCCTGAACGTCGAAGGAACGAGGGAGAAAATGACAAACAGGTTGCATGAACGTGCACAAGGTACACGGGCAGTCACAACTTAGCATTTTTGATATGACCTCCATCACACGATTTGACCCAAACGAATTTCCTGTGGCGCCTTGACACTGCACAGCCCAACCCGAACAAAGGGCACATAAGGGAGGAAACAGAAAAGGGATCGCACAAACATGCACAAGAAACATGGGTGGTCACAACGTATAATTTTTGATATGACCACCCTCATACGACTCAACCCAACCTGACCCGACCTGCCCAAATGCATTTCCTTGGGCGGCCTCACATGGCACGACCTAACCCAACCCAACCCGACCCGCCCAAATGTGTTTCCTTGGGTTCCCTTACAATACTGCACGAACCGACCTGACCTAACCCAAACTCATTTCCAGCTAATTGGCTGCCATCACATAACTTGAACTGACCCATACGAATGTGTTTCCTTGGGCAGCCTCACACGACATGACCCGACCAGACCCAACCTGACCCGCCTGAACGAGTTTTCTTGAGCGGCATCACATGACTCAACCTGACCCGTACAAATGTGTTTCTTTGGGAGGCCTCACTCGACATGACCTGACCTGACCCAAATCGACCCGCCTGAATGCGTTTCCTTGGGCGCCCTCATACGACCGGAAACATTGTTCCTAAACCATAAACCCGATCACATGACCCGACACATTGTTCCTAAATCCTAAAATATAACTCCTAAACATTGTTCCTAAACCCCAAAACCTAAGATGATAGTTCCTAAACACTAACACTTTCCTCCTAACCATCGTAATACTAACAAAACTCTTTCCAAACATCATAATACCAACACTTTTCTTAAAACTATCGCAATACTGACCCTTCTTTCAAAACATCACAAATCTGACATTTCTCTCTGTAACGTCGTAAGACTGACACAACTAGCTTAAACTTCACAATACTGACACTTTTCTCAAAACTGTCGCAATACCGACACTTCTTTCAAAACGTTACAAATCCGATATTTCTCTCTGTAATGTCGCAAGACCGACACTTTTCTCCACAACGTTGCAGTACCAACACTTTTCTCCAAATGTCACAAGACCGACACTTGTCTCTGAATGTCGGAATACCGACACTTATCTCCAAATGTCAGTGTAGCAACGGTTGTGGGCGGGATTTGAAAATTTGATAAAAATTGGGGAAATTTTCGACAGTAAGTCAAAAGTGTCAGAATTTTGACCAAATGTACTAGTGAATGTCTTGAGGATTATCAAACAAAATATGTCTTTTGTGATCCTATAGCTGACTTCATGGAAGAGTTCTACAGTCTAAATTTCCAGTTATATTTTCATGGTGAAAATCAAATCCATTTTATGTTGCCTTGGTCATTTTAGTATCCTGTTTACTTTTGTTTCAAGTGCAGTCAAGGGGTTCAAATGTCAGATCAGCTTAGTGACTAGCTTCATTGGTGGTTTCATGTTTCTTGAATCAATCATGAAGACTGCAGTTGTTAAGGTAGGTAGGAGTGTGTGTGAATAAGATCAAGTAGAATGAGCATCTTTTCAGTATGTATAGATTTGTTTTTTTAGCAGTAATCATCAAACTTGAACTCGAGGAGAAGGTCATTAGAGTTTGAGGGAAAGCTTGGCAAATTTCAGATTTTTTGTTTTCAAGAAGTAGATAGCACTTGAACTACGGGTTCTTTGGTGTACCAAAGGGGCACACCATCCCAAGTGGAGCCACTCTTATCACTTAGAAAAAGTGAAACATCATTTGACATATTTTTAGAAGTTCATTTGTCAAAGGTATGGTCATAAAGTTCATTTGTCACAAGTTGGTAAAGAAAAAATTTAAAATTTTCATATTAACTTATCTTAAGGTCAAAACCCACCCCCATTCAAGTCATATTATGTCCCATCAGTCATCATTTACTGAAATATTTCATTTCCCAAGCTTTTGAATTCGAAAAGGTCAGTTTAGCCAAGATTTCTTGTTTTCGTAGCAATTTACACTGTAAAAAGGTAGTTTTCGCTACGAAACTGCCAAGAAATGAAATAACTATGCTACAAAAATATGTTTTTATGTTTGTATTTTTGAATTTGGTGCAAGGTGTCAGTCAATGATTGGAAGTGTTAGGGTGGATGTCATTCGAGTCAATTAGGGTTAAATCAAGTTACAAAGGTCATGGCTGAGGTCATTATTACTGTTTTTAGCATGTGTGAGGCATGATTAAGCCATGAGCTATCATCAAAACTTTAAAAAATTACCCAATTGAGTCTTTGTCATTCTCCGCTTCATCTTTGCATGCTACTGAGTTCTGGAGAGCTGTTTCACCAAGCCAAGATGGTTGCTGACATTTTCAAAAGTTGTACGTGTCACTAATCAAGCGAGGCAGAGAAGGTATAAAATCACCATGGCTGCAAAGGGGAAGACCAAAAAAGGTAGCCACTGCCTCATATATGATCCATCAGACATGAATTTTCTGAATGAAGACCCAACTTCCTTAGAAGTTTTCAGAAGAACAAGGTGTTTTCAGTTTTTCCAAATATTGAAAGGGTGCCATGCACAGGTTTCTAAGGAATTTGCTATTAGTTTCAATGGGAAAGCTTCAAAGGTGGGGATGATAAACCTCAAAGTAACACCAGAGACCATTGCAGCAGCAATAGGAATCCCAATAGGAAGAGAAAAATGGTTCAAAGGTTTCAAGTTCACCATGCAGGACTGTAAATAATTTATCAAGCCAGAGCATAGTGAGATTGATCTCACAAATGCCATCCCAAGGAGCTACATTAAAGACAACTTCTCAAAGTTGATCCTAATCATTCAAAAGTACTTCACCTATGAAGGGAGATATCACATAGTCTATTCCTACCACCTTAGGATTATGTTGAATTTTGTGGGTAAGAGGTCTCTTGATTTACCTTTTTACTTATACACAAGCTTAGCTAAAATGTCAGATAAGGTCCAAGTTAAAAAAGAAGGAAATGAAACCTCACTCTTTCATCATGGTTTAATCAAGTTGCTGGTATTAGAGGAGTTAAAAATATTAGGTAGAGACTCATCATATTTTCTGTTCATCAGTGGTTTTGAAGTAGATGCCATCACTCCTAAAAGGACTCCTAAACCTAGAGATATCACATCACATTCAGTGGCAGATCAAGTTGAGCCAGTGATTATGGAGATAAAGCCTTTACAGAAGGTTGATACACCCAAATCTACACCTGCAAAAAAACATCCAACAGTGAGAAAACAAGGCAAAAAAAGGGTTACAAGAAGCCAAACAGTGGGTAAGGGTAACTTAGAGGGCATTTTGCATGCTATTGATATTGAAGAAACTCCCATAGTCCAAGCTTAAGACATAGATGAGGGAGGAAGGAAGCTCAAGAAGGCCAAAACAGCTAAAAAGTTAGAGTTTGCAAGTGAAGATGTAGGATTCATGTTTCAAGCTAGAAAAACAATGACATGACATTCCTTAAAGGTCTTAGAAAGCAGCAAAGAGGCTCAGAAGGTCACTAAAATTGTCCAACCACCACCAAGCGTAATAAACCTTTCCTCACCTAAAAAATAAGAATTACTCATTAAAAAAAGGAAAGGTAAAGAGAAAATCATTTAAAAAACAGAGATCAAAGTCGTTAAGGAGTAGTTGAAGCTATAAAATGATAAAATATCAATCTTGAAGAAAAAGGCAAGGAAGCACAAGGTTCAAAAGGTACTATTTGAGAAAATGAAAGAAATTTGGAAGGATCAAGTCACAAGTGTCTCTAAGACCTTGGAAAACACAAAAAAAATGATCAAATGGACTAAGCCATTAAGAGGAGAGGTGAAACATATCAGAAAAATGAACCTGCACTTACAGTCTAAGAACATGACACTAAAATACCAAGTCAAATACCTACAAGAACAACTAGAACTGATTCATGAAGAGCTGGAGAAGAAGGGTTTGAAGATGACTATGGTTGAGGGGCCCATTGCTTAGCTAATCATTAATGAAGAGAAAACACCACAAGGGTCTTAAATTGAGTCTGAATGTCTTTTAGAAGCTTCATTGCATGTTGAAGATCAAGTTTTTACAATTGGAGGTCAGTTTTTGGAGATAGTGTTGAAATCTGGAAATTTTGCACTTTTTAACTATTTCGTAGTGTTTCCTAGGCTTAAAGCCCGGAAAATGCTACGAAAATTTCTGTAGCAGCCTTTTTGCCTCTAAATTTAATTTTCGTAGTTTTCAAGGAGGTAGAATGATGGTTATAGTGTGTCATGACTAGGGTGACTGTAATATCCCAAAATAGGGAAATTCTACACTATTGGGATTATATTAAGATATTCCAAATGTGGATCAACAGTAATATGTAAACACACCAATGGAGTAGTAGTAATACATTAACACATGCAATGCCAGAAGATCCACATAACCATCATATTATATTATAGCAGCAACAATGTATACAAATCCTTGAGGAAACAATCACTCAAGTGGGGCAATACAACCCTCAATAGAACATATACATGATAAATGGAAAATACTGCTACATGAAGAAATCCATGGCTATGACTGCATAGTCTATGAAGGATAACTACTGAAAACTAATGTCAATACATGAATATATCAATACACAACTCATACAATATGGGGAGCAAAGATAAACACTCCCAAAGGAAATTTCTAGACAATCATGGAAGGGTTGGCTAAAATATGCAGAAATACAAAATGTCGGAGTTGCAGTAGCAGCTGCAACTTAGAAACTAGAAATGGATGAAGATAGCTGAAGATGCTGCATATGATAGCTGAATATCATCCAATGGATCTCTCAAGTGAAAGGCTGATCCAATCATTGAAGATGTCACCCTCCAAAACAATGGTGCAATCCACCACTGCAAATACACTCATAAATAACGTAGTCAAGGAGAGGGACTATGTTGTAGGTGATGGGAAGTGCTTGGCCTGATGCCAAATATCTGCAATCATCTCTTGAATCTCCCTCACTAACCTCCCAGAGGAATAGAATCTACCTCCTCTGAAATATGAGCCAAGGAAATGGTGTTGTGGAACCCTCCACTGCAACACCTTGCAACACAACATTTCCTGCTATAGGAATAACATTGTAGCTGAAGGAGGTAGCTTGGACTTGAGCCTAAAATGTGGAGAATGAAGTAAAATCCCTCAAGAGGCCTCTAAATAAGGGAGAAGTATTTCTATATAGGATATCCTTTGTGCTAAGCAACACAACAATCTCAGTTAAACAACTAGAGACAACAAATAGTCATGCAGACCAAAATCTATATTCATCAACATATCCATCTATGGATTCCTTGTCCTTCCTTTATACAAATGAAATATTTCTTGCCTTGGCCCCCACACATTTTGGTTTCCTCCACCAAATGATATTTTCCCCATTCACACTTCTTTTTCTTTCAAAGTGATCCACTCCTCCTATGGCAGCACTATTGACTTGGTCAAACCTGACCTTGTCCTCATGCATTATCCCCTTTTCAAACTTGAGGGTGTAAAATATGGCTATTCTGATGATCCCCTTCACACTATGAGGGATTTTATTCCTATTCATGGGCCTCCTTACCCATTTCTTCATCTCCTAAATGATATGGGAAAAATTAATGTTCCAATTAGCTCTATGCTAATATTGGGAACATTACAGTCCTCCCCTCCCAAATGTTGCTTGTCCTCAAGCAACTAAAAGGATGGAACTGAAGGGCCTTCTTGAGGAATGAGGCTGAAATGAATTGGGGTCTACCATCCCCATATGAATTTTCCATCCCCCAAGCAATCATCCAAAAAAAATGAGTTACCCTCCAACTTGGAAACTCCTGAAAGTCTTCCTCCACCTTTGGCTCATGCAAAGTAGGTGGGCTAAAATTCTAATCATGGTAGACAAGGTATTCTACCCCACTTTGTCCTTCTCTCCACTCATGATAAGTGTATAGTATGTGTTGATCCTAGGCTGCAAAATTATTGCCCTCAAGTGGCAAAATAAAGATCAATCCTTGAAGGATGTCCTCTCCAACATTGAAAAACAAGCTAGCCCAAAACATCTCATCCATGATGAATAGGACATGATCATCATAGAGTATCCAAATGATAAGTTTGCTAAATGTTTTACATGATGCTACATGATACAAACAATGTCTCAAGTGGACACAGCGAAGTATCTCCCACTGCAACTTTAGAAAATAGTATGGCAAGTGGTGTGTTGGCCAATGGCTAGTTGTATGAATTATCACATCTACTAGTGAGTAGTAACTCAGTGAGTGTACCAAATGAGCATACAAGAAAGAATCAAAAACTTTCCCATGGTTAAACAAAGGATGGCTATCTCCATCATAATAGCTATCAAAATCTTGCTCATGGGACTCAATAATAAACTTGCCCTCTTATGGAGCAATGCACTGTATGACAATGGTAAGAAGATGCAAATACTGTGTTACATAATCAATAGGTGAAAAAATAGCATTCTCACCATGTGCTGAAAGTAAAGTGATGCATGAATATATGAATAAGTTCATGCTCTAAAGGAACAGTGTTTTTGGCCTATGAAAATAGGCTCTTGCCAACCCATAGCTCATTTCTTTGACATGTTCCTTGTCAAAGACTCCTCCAACAATGTTGCTGCAATTTGGAAATTCCTCCCAAAATGGAAGTACTTCCTGATCATCAAAGGCCAAGGAGTATCCCCTTTGCAACATGATAGTGCCATCTCCTACTCCTGCAACATCGTATAACATGTGAGAGAAAATCTTCCCTTGCTCTCTCAAGTACACTCCCAAGCAACAAAAGTATTTGATGCTTCCTCATGCTCTCATCATACAAGACATGTGATGAAGACATAATGAATGATAGGAATTTCATATCAACATCATGCACCCATACTCTTTGCTACTCAATGATGCAAGCATCCTGCCACATCTCCTCCATCCCCTTACCCTTAGAAAGAGCATATGCCAAGTGATGGCCAAACTCCTTCAAGAGTAACCAGCGCAGCCAAGCCTCCTGCTTCTCGGTATCATAAATTTGAAAGTAGCTCACCAACTTCTGACTCTCCATCCACATCCACTCAACCACTTATGGATGTCTCCTTCCATCCTCCATCTTGGTACTCCTCCCATGAGAGCTACCATCCACCCAATTCATATTTTTGTCCTTGCATTTCATGGGATTTTGAAATGCAATCTTCTTAAGGATCAATTTGATCCCATAAGGACCCAAATAGGTGGTAGGAAAAAACCTCCCATCATGATGTGTATGGCTCAAGAAGTGTCCAACACAAACATGAGAGATTTTATCCATCCGATGATGTCCTCCATTATCTATCTGTTCCTCCTTGAATCCATGAAGATCCAAGTGTGAGAAGGAAAGATCCTCCTCAGACTGTTGAAGAACCTTGCACTTCCTGATGTTTTGAAGTGCACCACCAATGAAATCTCTCCATGAGATTTCCTTCACATGCATGGCCTTCCAAAACCAAAGATGCCTTGGATTTGTTGTAGGTAGAAGTTTCTCTTTGAGATGGGGAGTGGTCATTGAGAAAGTGTCATTTAGAAAGGAGAAAGGGTTTCTCACTTCAAGATGTCTACCATCTACCATTCCTTCCTCCATTTCTTCATGAATGAAGCTGCCATGTGAATGCTCCCATAAGGCATGTGTCATCTTTTCTTCATCACTGCCCTTTTATAGTGTAGTGAAACTTTGTTTCTCTAAATCAACAGCATGCAAATATGTAGATCCCTTCATAGGATTTACTGAAATGATAAGAGACAGAAATTCAAGCATACCTTGGTGAGATGTAGAAACAAGAGCTCCTTCCTCAACTATGTTTCCTTCCTCCATTATTGAACATGAAGGCTGCTCCTCCAAGGTTGTGACAGTGCTGGTATATGCTTCCTCAAGTGGTGGGGAGGGCCTCCCTTCCTCTGATCTCTCTTCATCAAATATCTTAATCACCCTTTGAGTGAAATCTGCAAAAGAAGAAAAATTTTCATGTCTCACATTTCTGAACCATCATTTTCTTGCTACCCCCTCAAGGTGCAACACTGAAATATCCACTGCTTCTCTCTCTACCACTGGATGTAGTAGGAAAAAGGCATTGAGTCTTCTTTCCCAAGCTTTGGCTGCAAATTTCCCATCAAAAGTGGAAAATATAAACCTATTTCCCTTGATTTCTCCCTTGTTGCAGTGTCTCCTCCCTTCCATCAGTTGAATGAACTATGGGAAGGATAGAGTCTCCTTGAAGGCTCTAGGTTGATACTTATACTCAACAAGGTACTCACTCAGGATCTGATGATCCAAGTGTCATCCATGCTTCTTGTCTTCTGCTTTGTGAGAGTAGGAAGTGCATGGTCCTTCCTCTCCTCCTTCTTCTGTCTTCTTAACCTCCTTGGGGAGGTCCTTTCTGGATCTGAAAACTGATGAGAGTAATCTCATATTATCCATAATTTTGTTCTCTTCTTCTTATTCTTATTCTTCTGATAGCTGGATCTCACAGGCTGAGCCAAATATCATACTTTGATGCCATTTTAATATCCCAAAATAGGGAAATTCTACACTATTGGGAATATCTTAAGATATTCCAAATGTGGAGCAACAGTAATATGTAAACACACCAATGGAGTAGCAATAATAAATTAACACATGGAATTCTAGAAAATCCACACAACCATAATATTAGATTATAACAGCAACAATGTATACAAATCCTTGAGGAAACAATCACTCAAGTGGGGCAATACAACCCTCAATAGAACATATACATGATAAATGGAAAATACTGCTACATGAAGAAAGCCATGGCTATGATTGTGTAGTCTATGAAGGATAACTACTGCAAACTGATGTCAATACATGAATATATCAATACACAACTCATACAATATGGGGAGCAACGATAAACACTCCCAAAGGAAATTTCTAGACAATCGTAGAAGGATTGACTGAAATATGTAGAAATACAATATGTCGGAGTTGTAGTAGCAGCTGCAACTCAGAAACTGGAAATGGATGAAGATATATGAAGATAGATGAAGATGCTGCATATGATAGCTGAATCTCATCCAATGGATCTCTTAGGTGAAAGGCTGATCCAATCATTGAAGATCTCACCCTCCAAAACAATGGTGCAATCCATCACTGCAAATACACTCAGAAATAACGCATTCAAGGAGAGGGACTGTGCTGTAGGTGATGGGAAGTGCTTGGCCTGATGCCAAAGATCTACAATCAACTCCTGAATCTCCCTCACTAACCTCCTATAGGAATAGAAGCCCCCTCCTCTGAAAGATGAGCCAAGGAAATGGTGTTGTGGAACCCTCCACTACAACACCTGCAACACAACGTTTCCTGCTACAGGAATAACGTTGTAGCTGAAGGAGGTGGCTTGGCCTTGAGCCTAAAATGTGGAGAATGAAGTAAAATCCCTCAAGAGCCCTCTCAAGAAGGGATAAGGATTCCTAAATAGGAAATACTTTGTGCTAAGCAGCACAACAATCTCAGTTAAAAAACTGGAGACAACAAATAATCATGCAAACCAAAATCTATATTCATCAACATATCCATCTATGGCTGCCTTTTCCGCCCTTTATACAAATGAAAGCCTTTTTGTCTTTGCCCCCACACATTAGGGTTTCCTCCACCAAATTATATTTTCCCCATTCACACTGTGCTGTCTTTCAAATCGATCCACTCCTCCTATGGCAGCGCTGTTGAATTGGTCAAACCTGACCTTGTCCTCATGAATTTGCCCCTTTTCACACTTGAGGGTGCAAAATATGGTTATTCTGATGATCCCTTTCACACTATGAGGGATTTTATTCCTACTCATGGGCCTTCTTACCCATTTATTCATCTCCTAGCTGATATAGGCAAAATTAATGTTCCAATTAGCTCTATGCTAATTTTGGGAACATTACAGTGACACCATGAAATAGAAAAAGAGCAGAGTTTTTGGGTACAGAAGCTTCTTTTTCAATACTACGAAAGCTCACTACGAAACTGTCCTATTTTTGTAGCGAGCTAATTTTGAAGGTTTTGGAGCATCGTAATGGCACTTTTGGACAATTGGACTCCACCAACATGTCAAGGGACCTTAATATCAATTATTTATGACTTGAAGGAAGTGTTGTGGAGACAGGTCATAAGCTAAAGCTCTTGTTGAAGATAAGGGTCATGCATTCCTGAAAAATAGGTTTTGTTCCACATGTATAGGATGGTTTTTAATTTGAAAAGTGGTGATTAAATATGTCATAGCCTATTCAGGCATGTGATTATTATTTGTAACTAAAATCTAACTGTTTCACAAAGATAAGGTAGACTTGTAATAAATAGGAGGTAGACGCCTATTAGGAAAGGTCTTCTTTAAGGTGTAGTTGTCAGTTTCTTGTTAAAAGACATGTTTTTCTGTTAAATGATGTGTCATAGGAAGAATTCGATGAATCTAGCCACCAGGAAAATCATCCTTGTTATAATAAGGTCTATTTAAAGACAAAGCATCAAAGTAGTCATGGGTTGGAGATTTTTTTCACCAAACTACAGCTTTATGTATTTTGACTTATATCAATAATACAGAGGAATTTTCTTCTTGACAGACCTAAGATTCTCATGGATTTTTTAATGTCTTATTGATATAGATCTTATGTTTTATCACCTGTAGTAGATTTCATTTCTATTTCTTAGAGTTCATAACTCTATGCTATGACTTCCTTTAGTAATGAAATGACTATGTTTTCATATTTTTTATGAGTGAATTGCCATTGTTAAAGACTCCTATCTACCTCAGCTTCCATATCAAGAAACCTTGCCACTGAAAATATTGATTTTTGACTCCATAAGCCCAATGGTAGCAAGCCCGTTTTCTTTCAACCTGCAACCATAAGACACAAGATAAAAATCCTATAGAGTTAGCCATCTAGCATGAACTTTAACCAATATCATTAAATCTCTTTGAGAGAGCCCTCTCATACTGAAGAGGCTAAGATTTAGTCAAAAGTTGGTTTGAAACAGTTACATAGAGTTGCCTGATCAACAGCCAATCAAGTAGAATTTTGTGATAACATAATGGGAGAAAAAGGAGATGAGAATCATTCATTATTTTCAGAAGGTGAGTGTTGTGAGAAAAAATATTCCATGGAAATAGTAGTTGATTGAGGGCTCGAGGGTGGCTAGTTGTAGAAAGAGCCTGTGCAGCTAAGCCTATGGTTGGGTGGAGATTCATCCCCAAATATTTGTTGCGGTAAACATGATTCAAGTAGTGCCACGAATCCATAATTTATAGTAAGACACATCTTTGGTCTACAGGTAAGAATTTGTTGCTCGTGGTTTTTCAAAAATTATACATTAAATTAGCTCAATGTTTTGTATCAATTATTAATAGAATTGTTTGATGTAATTAGCTGTATGTTTGAATTTCGGGTTGTTATGAATGGTATCATAGCCATGTTCCAATAATAGGTTCCTTTGGGTTTATTTAACTAAATATTTGCATTTTATATTTGAAAATACCAACAATATATATATATATATATAATTTTTTCTAATTCATAAAAGGAATTCTGATAAAATTTCTCTCATCTATTACATGAGTATCATGTTCCGTTTACAACAACAAAAATTATGATATGTCACTTCTTGCATTTAAATTATGTCTACATTGTTGTGCACATAAATAGTTTTCTATAATATTAGTTTTTTTGTTTTTGTTCATATACCTACATATATATGTACCATAAACATAATTTAAAAAATAAAACCAAATAAAAACATTATATCAATCTTGTTATTGTGCCACCAAGGTGCCTTCAATGAAGGGCATATGGTAATATGCCTATTTTTCGTCGCCTAGTTGTTCATAGATCTTCCAAATCCCTAGAGGCTACGTAAGACCCTCCTTAGATAATGTGTTTCCATTTGTGTTTCATTCCCTGTAGATGTGGAAACAAGATATATAAGCAAGATACCTTTTTATATGAATAAATTATTCTAAAATAGGCAACAAAAAAAGACAATGGCATATTTGGTCACCGAAGATCTATAGGGACCGACTATCCTTCTCAAGAGAAAACAATAGAAGAAGATCAAGTGCTAATAATTTCACATAATTTTTTGTTCCTTTCCACAATCCTATCTGAAGTTTGTAAGAGTGTCATTCATGGAGAAAACAATTGCGCCCCTCCCCCCCCACAATCATGTCAGCGAGGGAAACCTTTCCAAAATTTTCCCATGGAAAATAAGGAGCAATCTCTTTGGATGTGATAATTGTGGAGCAAGTACATAATCTAAAATAGGTATAAGGGAGAAAATAACAAGAATCTGAGTAGCCACCCTATCAAAAGAGGATACTTTGTCATGAAAGATTAAAGGGGGGGAATTTCTGAAAGGTTTTTCACCTATCTGCTCTCACCAACTTCTCGATCCTCTTGATAAGGTCTCCCCCTACCATTCCATGTCCAGACCCAAAATACTTTAGCTATATGCCAAAATTACCAAAGAAAAAGGGCATGACAGGAGTAAATAGTCAATTTTCTCCTCCATATTTTTACAAAGAGAGCACAAAATGGGACCTTCCTTATGGAGTTTGTAGATATTGTTCCAAGTGGGGACATTGTTTTCGATGAGGAACTACATAAATACTCGAGATTTTGTTGCACACTTTAATTTCCATAGTTTTTTCCACCACCACACATGTTCCTTCGGTCTATTAGCACTGATTAAATCGATGTAGTCTGTTTTGGGAGTATAATCCCCGAAAGGAGAGAAATCCCAACATAAGGAGTCTTCTCCATCCTCGAGTTGAACATGAGAAAGGTTAAGGGTTGTAGTGTAGTTTGCCCAATACCCCTCTAATTCAATTGGAATATTTAGTTGACTTTCGTCTGCCCATCATTGAGCCCAAATGGTTGAGCGTGTGTGGTTTTCCACCTAGTTTAAGGTAACCCTTTCACAGTTGTTGAGAAATTCTACCAAATTTTGTGGGAGATGGAAGTTTTCTCCACTACCCACTCATTTTTCCACGCCAATCCTCAGTTTATCCCCATTTCCCACCTTCCAAGAAAGGCCTTATTCAATCTTTGAGAAGAATGATAAAACCACTTTCCATATGACCAAAACATTTGATTTTTTCTTGTCAGTAGATCGTATCCATTCCTCCACAGTACTTGGATATATGTACTTCCAATGAACCACAAACGTCCACAAGTTGCTTTTAGAAAGAAGCCTCCATCCAACCTTGGAAGACAAATATCTTCCAAATAAAGGGATGTTTTTAAACTCCATCCTCTCCATGCTTTAGGGACAACAATTTTGTCCCGTCTCATCCAAGGGAGCATAAAATCTTCCTTAGTTCTCACCTAGAGAAAACATGAATGTAGTTTGAGAACTATATTAAGGACACCTTTTGAAATAAAGGATAGGGACTTCTAATAGGTTGTGATGGCTTCAAGTAATAATTTGATGAGTACCAATCGCCCAACCTTTTAAATTCATTTAAGGCTCCACACTTTTAGCCTCTTCTCCATATTTTCTATTAACCATAGCCAATATGGCTTCCAATGGTCATTCAACTTGAGATAAAACCCAAAATATTTTAGACCATCATCAAATGGATTGATATGAACATTCCTTATTTCAACAATAGAAAAAGTGAAAGCGGGAATGGTCGATTTGGAAACATTAACTTGCATACCCATATCTTTTTGGAAGAGGTGTATAACAACATTAATGGATTCTGTGTCTCACTAGGAACCATCATTGAACAATATGATGTCATATACAAATAACAGATGTATGATTTCCAAATATTCAACCATTACAATACCATTTACATCCCCCCCCCCCTCTTTTGGATTTTAATAGAAGCATGCTTAGAACTTTTGCCACTAGAAGGAACAATAGATGGGAATGAGGGCATCCTTGGTGAAGCCCACGTTGCGCATGGAAAAAGTGAGAGGATGACCAATTGATGAGAACCACAAAGGAGACAAAAATTATAAAACTGTAATATTCTCAATTAGTCAAGCTAATGGGAATATATATTCTATTTTACTTTTCTGTCTCATGAATAAAATTGTGAAGGAGGATCAATAAAAATCCTAAACAACAAAGTAAATCAATGCTCAATGTGAACAAAGCTAAATCTGAGCTATTTTCATAAACACACTTAAGTGGGAAAGAGGCTAGATCAAGTGATTGGGTCAACAGGACCAAATCAACAGCGATGTCTAGATGCAATATATCTACTAGAGGCACAACACAGTTCATGTTGGAGGCCACTCATGTGAATGAAGCTAATTCATCAAGATGGTTTAGGGTTTGACAATATTTCCACATTATAAAAGAAAGAGGAGCACACCAAGCAAGGGGTTGATGATTTGATATTTTTGAAGGTATTGTCTCTTTATACATCCCTCATTCTCTAGCTATTTAGTTGAGAATAATGTTGTTTAGCACTAGGGTGTTCCTGGTCGGGAATCCCACCTCTTCCATTGAGGAGCTCTTGGAGGAGTCTTGTTACATCTTATCCACTATCCGGCAGTTCGCCAAGCTCCATATTCCAACTACAACATGGATCCTATTGAGGATTTGGTTGTATTTGTAAGCTGCAGCAAGTGGAAGCTAGATCTACTCGGATCTAGCCAAATCTAGAGGCCCTTTTCAGTGGGGAAGTCTTGTATCCCATTGGAAAGAGGATTCTGGATCTTTGGAGCTACTTTTTCAGATCTTGGCATCAGGGAAAACTAGTGGTAGAGCCTACAATGCAGTTTTCCTTCCATAATTGCGTTATTTGCAATTATTTAGCTGCAGGGCGTTTTGACTACATTTTGGAGGAGAGATCTCTGGTGATAGGATTCTCCCTTTCACTGTGGTGATCCATGGATTAGATATCTCATCCATGTTCCATCTAGATCTGATTTACTTATGATTTTATTTACTGCAGAATCCTTGAATATTGCTGCATATCTGTAATTCTAGATCTTAGATCTACTCTTGTACTCTCATGTTTTGCTCAAAACCCCAAGGGGAATCTGTAGAGGAACTCATCTAGTGTACATATCTGATATAGATCTAATATTTTGTACACATATATGTTCTAGATCTGAAATTTAATATACAACTTCTTTAGCCCATAAAATAATGGTGTCAAGCTTTGCAGTCTCAATATGTTGTTGCATCACCTCAATCTTGAGGGTTTCTTCATTTAAATCTTCTATTTTTCTCTTGTACATTGTATGGGTCAGATTATAGATCTTTTTTACTGATGTACATGTAATTATAGATCCTACATATTTATCTCTAGCTTTAAATAAATGGAACTACGTTATTTATGAAGCAGAATTGTTGTGCATGACTACAACCCCATTCTTTGGGTGTTTTTCAGCCATACTAGGTGGTGGGAGGTCTGTTTACCTCACCTAGTTTGATTTTTTTTTTATCTCATTTTGTATTTATACATTAGATACACTAATATAAGGGATCCAGGAGCTGAAAACTCATTTAAGTGCACCAATTTGTGAAGGATTTTTTATTCCAGTAGGCTTTGCTGTGCATCCCCATTTCAGGATATTACAGTGGTATTAGAGCATCTTTCTTGGCACAACCTGTGCTTTTATTGAAGATAAAATATGTATTCAGAAGAATAAGAACCTCTCACTGACAAAGAGAAGAGGTACCAAAGAAGAAGACAGAAGAAATATTACACAGCAGACAAAGAGAAGAAGGGTGAAGCCCCTTTATCTAGAAGGATTAAAAGAAAGTTTTCTAACAATCTTTCTCAAGCTATGCATGAGCTGAAGGAAGAAATTAGGGGAATGAGGAGGGGAAGACATGCAGATCCCTCAAATATATTTCACATCAATGAAGCCCCGGTACTTCTTATTATGTGTGTGACCATTCAGCCACACAACCTGATCTACAACATTGTGACATGCCCACTTTGTTGTCAAAGAAAGGAGGAGGAGGAGCACCAAAGGAGGAAACTCTTCCTGAATATCTCCAAGAATATGAATTTTATTTAAAGAGATTCAAAGAGAATCTCAGTTTCCCGAAGTTTTGTCAGCTTAAAGAAGAGAGGAGATACTACAGCTATAATAGAAGAAGAGGGTGCAGCTGCCCACTTTGGGTAGATTTTCTCTACCTACTTTTGATGGATCACCTAAGAGCTCAGCCCAATCTTGGGTAGGGAAGCTTGACACATATTTCCAGCTACATCAAGTCTCAAAAGAAGAAGCCATGAGGGTAGCAGCGTTGCATCTTCAAGGTAAGGCGTATGCCTAGTGGCTATTTGAGTCATTCTCCTTGAAAAATGTCAACATTTCTTCTTATTCAAGGTTTACTAGGAGGCTAGTAAAAATTTTTGATGTACACTCTGAAACTTCTTTGACGAAGAAAATCAAGCCAAATAATTCTAAATCTTTGCATGAGTTGGAGAAGTCCATGAAGCCAACTCCATTTCTGAATATTGTTGGAGGGGTTGAAGATCTCCAATATGATTTTCCAAGGGCAAAGGCCCCACTTCATCAAGAGCATTCTTATCCAGAAGAATACATGAGTGTCCCCTCCTCAAGGGGAGATCAAGAAAAAGGATCTCTTATTGATGAGGCATACTCCATTGAGGAGGAGGAGAAAGAAGAATAACTGAAAGGTACCTCCAGTGCTGTGACAACAGGAGGAGATCTATTTATATTGAGATATGGAGGCGAAGCCATTGCTTCCACTAAGAGGGCTCTTGAATATTTGCAATAAGGCCCCAAGGATCATATACATGAATAGGATGAGCAGCAAGTGTCTATGCTAGTAGACAATAAGACAGAACAAAGGAGGGGTCACAACACTGTTATAGAAAGAGGTGATCCACTAGTGCATGAAGAAGAGAAGGGGGCCAATGGCTCAATCAAAAGCACTCTTGCATCTTTAAGAGTGACATCACATTATCATGGGACTTCCACACATAAATAAGAGGTGGATTTACACAATGGAGGTAAGGAGATGTTGATCCCATTTGATAGGAATATCAGGATGAAAATGAGGCATCACTGTATTGTGGAAAACCACCTAGAAGACCACCTGATTCAGAGTTTGTGGAAGGTGTATCACATATTGATGCTCCACTCATGAATCCAAGAAGGATTGGATCATTAGAAGATAAAGCTATAGCACTGGGAGGCTTGGGTAAGCTCAATAAGGAGGGAAATCTTGTCCCCTTATCATCACCACCCACTCTCATTTCTGGATTTGAGCTGTGGGAGGAGAAAAATGGAAGGATCAGCATTCCAACACACAACTTTGACATAGGATATGTCAAGGAGGAGATCAGCAACATGACAGACATTTCTGTTGATGCATCATCTGCGCTATCATTGTTGAGAAGTCTAGATCTGTATTGGAAATCCCAACTTCTAGTGGATTATTCCAAAGATCTACACACTAGTATGATGCTTGATGACCAGCTGCATGAAGAGGGCTATTTAGTCCAAGAAGAGGTAATCTATCATCATGGTAGTATCTTCTTGTCTAGAGCTTCTAAGCTCAAGAAGAAGCTACTAGAAAGAGCTTACAAAGAGTTCTGTTTCAGCCATATGTGCTCCATGAGGATCTACAACATCATCATGAGAAGCTTTGATTGGGAGGGCTTGAAAGAAGAACTGTATCATCATTTTCAAGAATGCATGAAGTATGTGGAGTTGGGGTAGCAACATGACTCCATAAAGGTGTTATTTCAGCCATCTCTTCCTTCTTTTGGAAGAAGAGAATGATCCATGCACAACTCCATGTGTATGAAAGGTATTCATGGTGAGGAATATGATCATGTAAGTCAAGTTTTATTTTCTAATTATAGATATTATTTCACCGTGTTTATGCGGGCCATGGCTCCAAGGAGGAGTGATATATCATGTAAATCTCATGGCAAATAGTGGGCCACTCAAATTTCTAAATTTTGCCACTCCCTTGATGAACAAAGGGAGATTCCCTATCATGATGGGTGCTTCCCTAAGGCACCAAAATTATCTCACACTTTCAGCCATAGTGAAATAACATGGGAAAAAAGTAAGTGGTGGGATGACCACTTGCCACATCTTGATCTGATGTAGGTAGGATATGCCCTGTGCTGGTACCATATGTGGGACTATGACCCACCTCCTCTTGTTCAAATTTGTGTTTATGTAATTGTAATTTTGCTTCCATACATGGATGATGTACTTGTCCTATTTTTAGATTTGTATGGAGGAGGAATAGGAGGCATGTGTGTACCACATGGGATGGAGACTCTCTATGTATACTGGCTACATATTTCAGGGAGAGCAGGGGTTCAACCATGTTTGTTTCAGTGGAATTATTAACTCCTTGTGTGATGGATTATGTACATCTCATAATGAATTTGGAGAGAAAACTCATGGAAGGTTGGATTGGTGAACTTATGCAGAAAGCTGGATCCTTGATGGTGTCACCAATGGGGAAGGAGAAGTGTTGTAGCACTCACCCTATCAGTTGCTTGAGGACAAGCAACATTTTGGAGGGGAGGACTATAATATTCCCAATTAGTCAAGCTAATGGGAATATACAATTTTTTTTTACTTTTCTGTCTCATGAATAAAATTGTGAAGGAGGATCATTAAAACTCCTAAACAGAAAAATAAATCAATGCTCAATGTGAACAAAGCTAAATCTGAGCTATTTTCATAAACACACTTAAGTGGGAAAGAGGCTAGATCAATTGACTAGGTCAATAGGACCAAATCAATAGCACTATCTAGATGCAATGTATCTCCTAGAGGCACAACGCAGTTCATGTTGGAGGCCACTCATGTGAATGAAGCTAATTCATCAAGATGGTTTAGGGTTTGACAAGATTTCCACATTATAAAAGAAAGAGGAGGACACCAAGCAAGGGGTTGATGATTTGATATTTCTGAAGGTATTTTTTGTTTAGAAATCCCTCATTCTCTATCTGTTTAGCTGAGAATAGTGTTGTTTAGCACTAGGGTGTTCCAGGTCAGGAATCCCACCTCTTCCATTGAGGAGCTCTTGGAGGAGTCTTGTTACATCTTTTCCACTATCCGGTAGTTGGCCAAGCTCCATCTTCAACCTAAAACACAGATCCTATTGAGGATTTGGTTGTCTTTGTAAGCTGCAGCAAGTGGAAGCTAGATCTACTTAGATCTAGGCAAATCTAGAGGCCCTTTTCAGTGGGGAAGTCTTCTATCCCATTGGAAAGAGGATTTTGGATATTTGGAGCCACATTTTCAGATCTTGGCATCAATCCAAACCAGTTATAGAACCTAAAATGCAGTTTTACTTCCATAACTGCGTTATTTTGCAAGTATTTAGTTGCAGGGTGTTTTGACTACATTCTGGAGGAGAAATCTCTAGTGATAGGATTCTCCATTTCACTGTGGTGATCCATGGATTAGATATCTCATCCATGTTCCATCCGGATTTGATTTAATTATGATTTTATTTACTGCAGAATCCCTGAATATTTCTACAGATCTATAATTCTAGATCTCTGATCTACTCTTGTACTCTCATGTTTTGCTCAAAACCCTAAGGGGAATCTGTAGAGGAACTCATCTAGTGTACATATCTGATATAGATCTAATATTTTGTACACAGATATGTTCTAGGTTTGAAATTTAATATACAACTACTTCATCCCATGAAATAACGTTGTCAAGCTTTTCAATCTCAATATGTTGTTGCAGCACCTCTATCTTGAGGGTTTCTTCATGTAAATCTTATATTTTTCTCTTGTTCATTGTATGAGCCACATTATAGATTTTTTTTTACTGATGAAAATGTAATTATGGAGCCTCCATATTGATCTCTTTCTTTAACACAGTGGAACTGCATTATTTCTAAAGCATTATTGTTGTGCATGACTACAACCCCATTCTTTGGGTGTTTTTAAGCCATACTAGGTGGTGGGAGGTCTGTTTACCTCACCTAGTTTGATTTGTTTTTGCTCTCCTTTTGGATTTAGACACAAGATCCACTGATCTAAGAGATCTAGGATCTGTAAACTAATTTCAGTGCACCAATTTGTGAAGAGTTCGTTATTCCAGCAGGGTTTGCTGTGCATCCCCATTTCGAGATACTACAGTGGTATCAGAGCATCTTTCTTGGCACAGCCTGTGCTTTTCTTGAAGAGACAATATGTCTTCAAAAGAAGAAGAACATCTCACTGATAGAGATAAGAGGTACCAAAGAAGAATACAAAAGAAATATTACATAGCAAACAAAGAGAAGAAGGGTGAAACCCCTTTATCTGGAAGGATTAAAAGAGGAGAGTTTTCTAACACTCTTTCTCAAAATATGCATGAGCTGAAGGAAGAAATCAAGGGAATGAGGAGGGAAATACATGCAGATCCCTAAAATATATTTTCACATCAAGGAAGCCCCATTACTTCTTATTATGTGTGTGAGCATTCAGCCACACAACCTGATCTAAAACGTTGTGACATGCCCACTTTCTTGTCCAAGAAAGAAGGAGGAGGAGGAGCACCAAAGGAGGGAAATCTTGATGTATATCTCCAAGAATATGAATCTCATTTAAATATATTCAAAGAGCATGTCAATTTCCCAAAGTTTTGTCAGCTTAAATAAGAGAGGAGATCCTACAGCTATAGTAGAAGAAGAGGGTGCATGTAGCCCACTTTGGGTAGATTTTCTCTACCTACTTTTGATGGATCACCTAAGAGCTCAGCCCAATCTTGGGTATGGAAGCCTGACACATATTTCATGCTGAATCAAGTCTTAGAAGAAGAAGCCATGAGGGTAGTAGCGCTGCATCTTCAAGGTAAGGCTTATGCCTGGTGGCTATTTGAGTCATTCTCCTTGAAAAATGTCAACATTTATTCTTATGCAAGGTTTACTAGGAGGCTAGTAAAAATGTTTTATGTATACTCTGAAACTTCTTTAAGGAAGCAAATCAAGCCAAATAAGTATGAATCTTTGCATGAGTTGGAGAAATCCATGAAGCCAACTCCAATTCTGAATATTGTTGAAGGGGTTGAAGATCTGCAATATGATTTGCCAAGCGCAAAGGCCCCACTTTAGCAAGAGCATTCTTCTCCAGAAGAAGACATGAGTGTCCCCTCCTCAAGGAGAGATCAATAAAAAGGATCTCTTATTCTTGAGGTATACTCCATTGAGGAGGAGGAGAAAGAATAAGAACTGAAAGGTACCTCCAGTGCTGTGACAACAGGAGGAGATCTATTTCTATTGAGAGATGGAGGTGAAACCATTTCTTCCACTAATAGGTATCTTGTATCTTTTCAAGAAGGCCCCAAGGATCCTATACATGAAGGGGATGAGCAGCAAGTGTCTATGCTAGTAGACAATAAGACAAAACAAAGCAAGGGTCATAATGCTTTTATAGCAAGAGGTGATCCACTAGTGCATGAAGAAGAGAAGGGGACCAATGGCTCAATCAAAAGCACTCTTGAATCTTTAAGAGTGACATCACATTATCATGGGACTTCCACACATAAATCAAAGGTGGACTTACATAGTGGAAGTAAGGATATGTTGATCCCATTTGACAGGCATATGAGGATGAACCATGACGTATCATTGTCTTGTGGAAAACCACCTGGAAGACCACCTGATTCAAATTTGGTGGAAGGTTTATCACATCTTGATGCTCCACCATTAATCCAAGAAGTATTGGAGCATAAGAAGATAAAGCTATAGCACTGGGAGGCTTGGGTAAGCTCAATAAGGAGGGAAATCTTGTCCCCTTATCATCGTGACCCACTCTCATATCTAGATCTCCGTTGTGGGAGGAGAAAAATGGAAGGATCAGCCTTCCAATGCACACCTTTGGCATAGAATATGTCAAGGAGGAGATCAGAAACATGACAGAAATTTCTGTAGATGCATCATCTGCGCTGTCATTGTTGAGCAATCTAGATCTGTATTGGAAATCCCAACTTCTAGTGGATTATTCCAAAGATCTAAAAACTAGTATGATGCTTGATGACTAGTTGCATGAAGAGGGATCTTCAGTCCAAGAAGAGGTCATCTATCATCATGGTAGGATCTTCTTGTCTAGAGCTTCTAAGCTCAAACATAAGCTACTACAAAGATCTTACAAAGAGTTATGTTTCAACCATATATACTCCATGAGGATCTACAACATCATCATGAGAAGCTTTGATTGGGAGGGCTTGAAAGAAGAACTGTATCAGCATTTTCAAGAATTCATGAAGTATGTGGAGTTGGGGCAGCAAAATGACTCCATAAAGGTGTTATTTTAGCCATCTCTTCCTTCTTTTGGAAGGGGAGAGAGATCCATGCACAACTCCATGTGTATGAAAGGTATTTATGGTGAGGAATCTGATCATGTAAATTAGGTTTTATTTTTTGATTATAGATATTATTTCACCATGTTTATGTAGGCCATGGCTCCAAGGAGGAGTGATATATCATGTAAATCTCATGGCAAACAGTGGGCCACTCAAATTTCTAAATTTGGCCACTACCTTAATGTACAAAGGGAGATTCCCTATCATGATGGGCGCTTCCCTAAGGCACCAAAATTATCTCACACTTTCAGCCATAGTGAGATAACATGGGCAAAAAGTAAGTGGTGGAAGGACCACTTACCACATCTTGATCTAATGTAGGCAGGAGATGCCCTACGCTGGTACCATATGTGGGACTATGACCCACCTCCTCTTGTTCAAATTTATGTTTATGTAATTGTAATTTTGCTTCCATACATGGATTATGTACTTGTCCCATTTTTGGATTTGTATGGAGGAGGAATAGGAGGCATGTGTGTACCACATGTGATGGAGACTCTCTATGTATACTTTGCTACATATTTCAGGGAGAGCAGGGGTTCAACCATGTTTGTTTCAGTGGAATTATTGACTCTTTTTGGGATGGATTATGTACATCTCATAATGACTTTGGAGAGACAACTCATGGGAGGTTGGATTGGTGAACACTCAGCTTATGCAGAAATATGGATCCTTGATGGTGTCACCAATGGGGAAAGAGAAGTGTTGTAGCACTCACCCTATCAGTTGCTGGAGGAAAAACTAAATTTTGGAGGGGGGGACTGTAATATTCCCAATTATTCAAGCTAATGGGAATATACAATTTTGTTTTACTTTTCTGTCTCATGAATAAAATTGTGAAGGAGGATCAATAAAACTCCTGAACAGCAAAATAAATCAATGCTCAATGTGAACAAAGCAAAATCTGAGCTATTTTCATAAACACACTTAAGTGGGAAAGAGGCTGGATCAATTGACTGGGTCAACAAGACCAAATCAACAGCGTTATCTAGCTGCAATGTATCTCCTAGAGGCACATCGCAGTTCATGTTGGAGGCCACTCATGTGAATGAAGCTAATTCATCAATATGGTTTAGGGTTTGACAAGATTTCCACATTATAAAAGAAAGAGGAGGAAAAAAAGAAAGGGGTTGATGATTTTATATTTTTGAAGGTATTTTCTGTTTAAACATCCTTCATTCTTTAGCTGTTTAGCTGAGAATAGTGTTGTTTAGCACTAGGGTGTTCCTGGTCGGGAATCCCACCTCTTCCATTGAGGAGCTCTTGGAGGAGTCTTGTTACATCTTGTCCACTATCTGGTAGTTGGCCAAGCTCCATCTTCCAACTACAACACAAATCCTGTTGAGGATTTGGTTGTCTTTGTAAGCTGCAACAAGTGGAAGCTAGATCTACTCAGATCTAGGAAAATATAGAGGCCATTTTGCAGTGGGGAAGTCTTCTATCCCATTGGTAAGAGGATTCTAGATCTTTGGAGCCGCATTTTCAGATCTTGGTATCAGGCCAAACCAGTGCTAGAGCCTACACCACAGTTTTCCTTCCATAATTGCATTATTTGCAAGTATTTAGTTGCAGAGTGTTTTGACTACATTTTGGAGGAGAGATCTCTGGTGATAGGATTCTCCCTTTCACTGTGGTGATCCATGGATTAGATATCCCATCCATGTTCCATCCAGATCTGATTTACTTATGATTTTATTTACTGCAGAATCCCTGAATATTGTTGCAAATCTGAAATTCTAGGTCTCAGATCTACTCTTGTACTCTCATGTTTTGCTCAAAACCCCAAGGGGAATCTCTAGAGGAACTTATCTAGTGTACAGATCTGATATAGATCTAATATTTTTTACACAGATCTGTTCTAGATCAAAAATTTAATATATGGTTGCTTCAACACATGAAATAATGCTATCAAGCTTTGCAGTCTCAATATGTTGTTGCAACACCTCAATCTTGAGGGTTTATTCATGTAAATCTTCTATTTTTATGTTGTACGTTGTATGGGCCACAATATAGATCTATTTTACTGATGTACATGTAATTATGGATCCTCCATATTGATATCTTACTTTAACTCAGTGGAACTGCATTATTTCTGAAGCAATATTGTTGTGCATGACTGCAGCCCCATTCTTTGGGTGTTTTTCAGCCATACTAGGTGGTGGGAGGTCTGTTTACCTCACCTAGTTTGATTTGTTTTTGCTATCCTTTTGGATTTAGACATTAGGTCCACTTATCTAAGGTATCCATGACCTGCAAACTCATTTCAGTGCACCAATTTGTGAAGAGTGCATTATTCCAGTAGACTTTGTTGTGCATCCTCATTTCGGGATATTACAGTGGTATCGGAGCATCTTTCTTATCACAGCATGTGCTTTTCTTCAAGAGAAAATATGTTTTCAGAAGAAGAAGAACCTATCATTGATAGAGAGAAGAGGTACCAAAGAAGAATACAGAAGAAATATTACACAACATACAAAGAGAAGAAGGGTGAAACCCCTTTATCTGGAAGAATTAAAAGAGGAGAGTTTTATAACACTCTTTCTCATGATATCCATGAGATGAAGGAAGAAATCAAGGGAATGAGGAGGAAAATACATGTAGATCCCTCAAAGATATTTTCACATCAAGGAAGCCCCAGTACTTCTTATTATGTGTGTGAGCATTCAGCCACACAACCTGATCTACAATGTTGTGACATGCCCACTTTCTTGTCCAAGAAAGGAGGAGGAGGATGAGCACCAAAGGAGGAAAATCTTGGTGAATATCTCCAAGAATATGAATCTCAGTAAAAGAGATTCAAATAGCATCTCAGTTTCCCGAAGTTCTGTCAGCTTAAAGAAGAGAGGAGATCCTACAGCTATAGTAGAAGAAGGGGGTGCATGCATCCCACTTTGGGTAGATTTTCACTACCTACTTTTGATGGATCACCTAAGAGCTCAGCCCAATATTTGGTAGGGAAGCCTGACACTTATTTCCAGCTACATCATCAAGTCTCAGAAGAAGAAGCTATGTGGGTAGCAACGCTGCATCTTCAAGGTAAGGATTATGCCTGGTGGCTATTTGAGTCATTCTCCTTGAGAAATGTCAACATTTCTTCTTATGCAAGGTTTACTAGGAGGCTAGTAAAAATGTTTAATGTACACTCTGAAACTTCTTTGAGGAATAAAATCAAGCCAAAGAAGTCTGAATCTTTGCATGAATTGGAGAAATCCATGAAGCCAACTCCATTTCTGAATATTGTTCGAGGGGTTGAAGATCTGCAATATGATTTTCCAAGGGAAAAGGCCCCACTTTAGCAAGAGCATTCTTCTCTAGAAGAAGACATGAGTGTGCCCTCCTCAAGGAGAGATCAAGAGAAATGATCTCTTATTAATGAGGCATACTCCATTGAGGAGGAGGAGAAAGAAGAAGAACTAAAAGATACCTTCAGCGTTGTGACAATAGGAGGAGATCTATTTCTATTGAGAGATGGAGGTGAAGCCATTGCCTCCACTTAGAGGGCTCTTGTATCTTTGCAAAAAGGCCCCAAGGATCCTACACATGAAGAGGATGAGCAGCAAGTGTCTATGCTAGTAGACAATAAGACAGAACAAAGGAGGGGTCACAACGCTGTTATAACAAGAGGTGATCCACTAGTGCATGAAGAAGAGAAGGGGGCCAATGGCTAAATCAAAAGCACTCTTTCACCTTTAAGAGTGACATCACATTATCATGGGACTTCCACAGAAAAATTAGAGGTGGACTTACACAGTGGAAGTAAGGAGATGTTGATCCCATTTGATAGGCATATGAGGATGAACCATGAGGCATCACTGTCTTGTGGAAAACAACATGGAAGACCACCTGATTCAGAGTTTATGGAAGGTTTATCACATCTTTATGCTCCACTCATGAATCCAAGAAGGATTGGACAATTAGAAGATAAAGCTACAATGTTGGAAGGCTTGGGCAAGCTCAAGAAGGAGGGAAATATTTTCCCCTTATCATCACCACCCACTCTCATATCTAGATCTGCGTTGTGGGAGGAGAAAAATGGAAGGATCAACCTTCCAACACACACCTTTGGCCTAGGAGATGTCAAGGAGGAGATCAGCAACATGACAAACATTTCTGTTGATGCATCATCTGCGCTGTCATTGTTGAGAAGTCTAGATCTGTATTGGAAATCCCAACTTCTAGTGGATTATTCCAAATATCTACACACTAGTATGATGCTTGATGACCAGCTACATGAAGAGGGCTATTTAGTCCAAGAAGAGTTCCTCTATCATCATGGTAGGATCTTCTTGTTTAGAGCTTCTAAGCTCAAGTAGAAGCTACTACAAAGAGCTTATAAAGAGTTTTTTTTCAGCAATATGTACTGCATGAGGCTCTACAACATCATCATGAGAAGCTTTGATTGGGAGGGCTTGAAATAATAACTGTATCAACATTTTCAAGAATGCATGAAGTATGTGGAGTTGCGGCAGCAACATGACTCCATAAAGGGGTTATTTCGGCCATCAATTCATTCTTTTGGAAGAGGAGAAAGATCCATGCACAACTCCATGTGTATGAAACGTATTGATGGTGAGGAATCTGATCATGTAGGTCAAGTTTTATTTTCTAATTATACATATTCTTTCACCATGTTTATGCAGGCCATGGCACCAAGGAGTGATAGATCATGTAAATCTCATGCCAAATAGTGGGCCACTCAAATTTCTAAATTGGCCACTCCCTTGATGAACAAAGGGAGATTCCCTATCATGATGGGTGCTTCCCTAAGGCACCAAACTTATCTCACACTTTCAGCCATAGTTAGATAACATGGGAAACAAGTAAGTGGTGGGAGGACCACTTACCACATCTTGATCTGATGTAGGCAGGAGATGCCCTGCACTGGTACCATATGTGGGACTATGACCCACCTCCTCTTGTTCAAATTTGTGTTTATGTAATTGTAATTTTGCTTCCATAAACGGATGATGTACTTGTCCTATTTTTGGATTTGTATGGAGGAGGAATAGTAGGCATGTGTGTACCACATGGGATGGAGACTCTCTATGTATACTATGCTACATGTTTCAGGGAGAGAAGGGGTTCAGCCATGTTTTTTTTAGTGGAATTATTGACTCTTTGTGGGATGGATTATGTACATATCATAATGACTTTGGAGAGACAACTCATGGAAGGTTGGATTGGTGAACACTCAGCTTATGCAGAAAGCTGGATCCTTGATGGTGTCACCAATGGGGAAGGATAAGTGTTGCAACACTCACCCTATCAGTTGCTTGAGGACAAGCAATATTTTGGAGGGGAGGACTATAATATTCCCAATTAGTCAAGCTAATGGGAATATACAATGTTTTTTTACTTTTCTGTCTCATGAATAAAATTGTGAAGAAGGATCAATAAAACTCCTTAACAACAAAATAAATCAATGCTCAATGTGAACAAAGCTAAATCTGAGCTATTTTCATAAACACACTTAAGTGGGAAAGAGGCTGGATCAATTGACTGGGTCAATAGGACCAAATCAACAATGCTATCTAGATGCAATGTATCTCCTAGAGGCACATCACAGTTCATGTTGGAGGCCACTCATGTGAATGAAGCTAATTCATCAAGATGTTTTAGGGTTTGAAAATATTTCCACATTATAAAAGAAAGAGGAGGACACCAAGCAAGGGGTTGATGATTTGATATTTCTAAAGGTATTGTATGTTTAGACATCCCTCATTCTCTAGTTTTTTAGCTGAGAATAGTGTTTTTTAGCACTAGGGTGTTCCTAGTCGGGAATCCCACCTCTTCCATTGAGGAGCTCTTGGAGGAGTCTTGTTACATCTTGTCCACTATTCGACAGTTGGCCAAGCTCCATCTTCCAACTACAACACAGATCTTGTTGAGGATTTGGTTGTCTTTGTAAGTTGCAGCAAGTGGAAGCTAGATCTACTCAGATCTAGGCAAATCTAGAGGCCCTTTTCAGTGGAGAAGTCTTGTATCCCATTGGAAAGAGGATTCTGGATCTTTGGAGCTGCATTTTAAGATCTTGGCATCTGGCCAAACCAGTGCTAGAGTCTATAGCGTAGTTTTCCTTCCATAACTATGTTATTTGGAAGTATTTAGTTGCAGGGTGTTTTGACTACATTTTGGAGGAGAGATCTCTAGTGATAGGATTCTCCCTTTCACTGTGGTGATCCATGGATTAGATATCTCATCCATGTTCCATTGAGATATGATTTACTTATGATTTTATTTACTGCAGAATATCTGCATATTTCTGTAGATCTGTAATTCTAGAGTTCAGATCTACTCTTGTACTCTCATGTTTTGCTCAAAACCCCAAGGGGATTCTGTAGAGGAACTCATCTAGTGTACAGATCTGATATATATCTAATATTTTGTACACAGGTCTATTCTAGATCTGAAATGTAATATACAACTGCTTCAACCCATAAAATAACATTGTCAAGCTTTGCAGTCTCAATATGTTGTTGCAGCACCTCAATCTTGAGGGTTTCTTCGTGTAAATCTTATATTTTTCTCTTGTACATTGTATGGGCCACATTATAGATTTGTTTTACTGATGTACATGTAATTATGGAGCCTCCATGTTGATCTCTTTCTTTAACTCAGTGGAGCTGCGTTATTTCTGAAGCAGTATTGTTGTGCATGACTGCAACCCCATTCTTTGGGTGTTTTTCAGCCATACTAGGTGGTGGGAGGTCTGTTTACCTCACCTAGTTTGATTTTTTTTTTTTCTCTCCTTTTGGATTTAGACATTAGATCCACTGATCTAAGGGATCCAGGAGCTGCAAACTCATTTCAATGCACCAATTTGTGAAGAGTGCATTATTCCAATAGGCTTTGATGTGCATCCCCATTTTGGGATTTTAATTATAACCCAATTAATAAATGAGATTTCAAAACCCAAGGGAGTTAGGAGTAGGCATAAATATAGCCAATTGACCTTATCATATGCTTTGGACAGACATTTGATTTTGATTTCTAAATGAAAATGATCATATTTCTCATTTGATTTGTGAATAATAAACAACAATTTTTTTAATTAGTTTACATTGTGAACTAAACAATGTCATAAAGGAGAGTTTGTAATATATATTTTTATCTTAATTATTGTCATATATATATATATTCATTATTATATTAATATTTCACATATTTTGCAAAAAAAAATTAAACATAAAGAAATAATTTTCACACAATTATTATAATTCATAATATATTTAAAATTAAGCACACACACACACACACACATATATTGGAGTAAATGTTTGTATTTCCTTTTAAACAAAAGATTACATGAACATATTGATAGTTTTAAAATGGTTGGTTAGTAGGAAAACTTGACCATATCCAAAAATTCACTCTCCTTAGAGAGGAAAAAGGCATCAAGGTGCCTAGAAGTTCAAAATTTACCATATAGAAATCAAAATACGGCCCTTCGTGGCAATGAAAGAAAACCGAGGAAACTTGAAATTTAAAATCCAAAGACATGACAAGAGACTAAGTAGAAGGGTCCTTATCGATAGCCGCAACCTAGATAGGATCCTTGTTATCGCCTAGTATGCCTCTAGTTGGGAGAGGGATGCCAAGTTGTTGCTTAATGCAATTTAATCACTGATGTAGATCCTTCATGTGTTGGTGCAAGTGCTGCATGGAGTGGAGGAGATCTACACTATGCTCATGTTGATCTAAGATAACCCTACCTAAGAGGAATTTCATATGCCAATATAGGTCCACCATGTGCATGTACTCGTTCTAGCACCCACATGTATGCCCAATGTCTGACACCTAATTAGCCAGTTCAACTAAAACATTGAGATCTGAGAGGTGGTGTCGTTGGGAGGTCCCCTCTCTCTTGGCATAAGTGAGCTTGTCTTAAATGAGGCATGGGTTAATCTCTCTAAATCAAGCAAATGTTTCCTTTAATCAATGATGAGTTGATGTACTTCCTCGTGGCTCGTTCTTGGTAATATGTCGCTCCCCTGCGATTCAAGCATGCTAACAAGCATGCTGGATGCATAGGGAGGGAGAGAAGGCCAAAGAACAAGGGGGATCATTTTCAGGGAGCGAAAAAAGGAACATGGTTGGAAGAGCTAGGCGAGCAAGACTGAGGATGAATTCAACCCAAATAGAAGAGTGAGGTTAACAAAAAGCTGGAGAGATGGTAAGAGGGCCAACAAAGGAAGAATACAATTGAGAGATACTCTGTAGAAGAATAAAAGCCACAGGGGGGAATGATGATTCTAGTGAGGTTGTGAGCATAAAGTCAGCAAAAGTGACAACGCTAGATGAATATGAAGGTTGGAATACAAAAAAATAACATGATGAGTAAAAAACCAAATAAAGAACCAACGAGGGAGAGGGATGACCATGCTAGAGAGAGAAATCGTCTGGCAAGTACAAAGTTGCTTCATAGTGGTTGGATGCTTCGACTGAAGTCGGAAGTTATTGTAAACTTCCACATGGAGAAAAAAGTGCCCAACAAGCTTTAGGAGGAAAGATAACAACTTTGTGGAGCAAAGCTCTCGAAAAATCTTCGCACTGGAATCACATGAATGCACCAGATCCAACAGCATTTCGCCTGGCGAGCTCTCTTGTTTGATGGGGAGATGAACCAACAAATCACCCAGGGTATAATTCACAATTGTGAATATCATGTAATGCCCATGGCCCATGTATTCCCGGATGGTTGGTAATGATAAAACTATGGAGTACTAGGACCGAGGCAATAAGTGCTATGTTTGGCATTTATAGAGAGTAATTGTTCACACAACAAGAAGATCAAAGTGCAGTCGATGCGAATGTGACTGGAGTGAGAGTTTCAAGGGTAGTTAATAAGCATAGTTTACAATTGCAATATGGAAGTCGCCTCATGCTAACCTTGAGAATCAACTATTAACGTGTGTTGCCACACCCAATCGCATAACTAAGTGAGACAATGACAACCTATACCCCACCCTCTTACACATATAATACCCCATCCAAGAAACTAAACAAAAATATTTAATTATAATAAATAATATAATTATGATTTTCCATATATATATATATACAATAATTATTTTTACATATCTGAATAATAGTATATACATAAATATATTTCAATGGTGGTAACATTCTATGGATGGAAAATATATTTTTCATTTCACATTAAAATTGATCCACCCTAGATTCAACTTATTTGTGTTAGTTATATATATATAAAAGTTTAGGTATATCTTCCCATCATTAAAATAAAGACGAAGTGCCTAGTCTCCGGGATATGAGAGATCTCAGTGGAAAAGGGCACCAAGAGGGATATGCATTATGTTTGGACAATGAAAACCATACCATTTTGTTGACTTTACAGGTATATTAAGTTGACTTTTTGATTGTCCCATATAGTTAAACTTCAAAATTTTCAACGGTCATCTTATGAATGAGAGACTTCTTATCTTATATAAACATTATCTCGAATGTGGAGCCGTTGCAATGAACTTTAAATTCCTGCGTTGGTTTTTCGAAAAGTTATTTTATTTCTTTGACACGGTACTCAGTTTGACACAGACACAGACATAAGGATGAGCTCATTCCACCCGTCATTCTATGGTCATCAAAATTGAGAGAAATATTTTGAGAAAGAAGATTATCAAAAAATTTGTGCTGTGATTTTTTTAGATTTTTTTGAATACTGGATATTTATCACAGAAATTTGTACTCTAAAAAAATTAAGGCTTCTCAAAATCCATAACCACTTTCTGGAAAATTAACTTTAAAAATTGGTAATAGCTTTCTAGATAAATAGCTTTTGAGATAATTAAATGTTCATTTTAATTTTTTTAATATTTTTTTATTTGAAATTTAATTAAAATTTATTGAAATAATAAATTTAAATTATTAAATAAACAAAAATTAAATATTTCAAAAATATTTAAAATTTTAACTATACGTTTTTAAAATATTTTAAATAATAAAAATAATAATTTCACCAAGCAATAATAATAATTTCAATTTTAAATTATATTAAATATATTTTAATAAAAACAAAAAATAATTAAATTTCATCATTAAATATATTTATATTTTTTTATTAATTTCAAAATATGAATTCTCAATAACAATGCAACATTAAATGAAAGTTTTGTTATATATACGAATGATAAGGTGAGATGTCAATTCCCAACACAACCTACAAAGTAGCATCATTGGGTCAAAGAAAGGGTTTTTTCAATGTTCCAATTGCATCTTTTTCTTTATGTTTGAGATATACTTTACTTATAATTTTTTTGGGAAACAGTAATTTTTTATTTATAAATATGATGAGATGTTATATATTTAGTAATAAGGAAAACAATTTTTTGTTTTGTTTTTTATTCTTTTATTTTAAATTTAATTAATTTATTTTTTAAGGTATTTAAGTGATTAATTATAAATTAAAATTTGAATTTTTAAAATTTGTAAACATTTTTTTAAATTATAGTCAAAAATTTGAATTTTGAAAATTTCTAAATATTATTTAAAAAAAATTAAAATATAGTATTTTTAATCTCTTTGATGAGCAACATTACTTTCAAGGGGGAATCTTAATATTATGGTATTTTTCTATTTTTTTGAAGGGCCATATGATTCCTCCATGTGTACATTTATACATTCATTGTTATCATTTTTTATAAATATTGTTTAATGACTTTTTGCATTTTCAGCATTTTTCTTGATTATAGATGGTTGTTCATATGATTGTTAATTTTTTGGTATTGGTTTGTGCTCATTTTTGTTTTTGGGTGAGCTTGCACTTGGGGATAAAATTCTTGAAGATGTCTTATTTATTGGTAGATTTAATGTTGAAAAGTTGTATTTTCATTACCTACAGCCCAAGTTTATTTTAAAATTTTATTTGTAGTATGATCTTGTTTGATATAACCTAGTTGATGTTGATTTCAATGTATATTTGAGTATATGTGAAAAGTATAGTGCCCCTCCCACCCCTATGTTGATTAAGTACATATTTACATGAAATAAAGCCACTATATACTTTTAAAACAAACAACATAATAACCATCAATACAAAGAAACCGTATGATATAATTTATTCCTTAACTTTGTTTATGGAAGTGTAATAGTATATACAATCTAATCTAGCCATATTTTTTAAAAATCATGTTATAATATTCAATTATAATCTATGTGAGTATTATCTATTAGACAATTTATTCCTCTCATAAACATACATTTCACAAGGTGTTTAACCTTAATGATGCAACAACTAAAAAATCAAATAATTAGATTTCCATATAAGTGTTAGTTTATCTCCTCTTAACTAAAATCGATTCCTAAACTAATTCTACACTCAAATTATTATTCATCTACTAACCCACAAATTACATGTCTAAAGTTCAATCACTGGAATTCTATCATTTCTCATGTATGAAATTAGTTTTTACCACCTATCTTATATGAAATTAGATTTCCCCACCTATATTATTGTTTCCTTTCATGAGGAAAACTCATTCAAAACATAAATAAATAGCATAATTGCATATTGTTGGAATAAGCATTCAAGTAAAAAAGACTTGTTATCAAATAATACATGCTCACAACTTAAGATGATTTTCCTAGTTTTCACCACCTATCTTATATGAAATTAGATTTCCCCGCCTATCTTATTGTTTCCTTTCATAAGAGGAATACTCATTCAAAACATAAATAAACATCAAAATTTCATATTGTTGGAATAAGCATTCAAGTAAAAAAGATTTTCTATCAAATAATACAAGCTCGCAACTTAAGATAATTTTCCTATATGTTCTCATGCCAAACGTTCATTAACTCTAAAGTCACAAAGTGTTTTTTGTGTGATTCCCTTAAACATGCCCATAATATCTAAATTTATTAATTCACTTCTACATTATAATAATTGACATGCAAGTCACACAACCAGTTACAATGAAATGCCAACTTTTAATGAGAGTCACTATGAATATACATCTTGTATTTACCAACTTTATAAACTTCATGCTATTCAAAAGTGTTTATTCATTAAGAGAGTAATAAGGTTTAAGAGCATGTTAACCTTATAGATCCATGAACAAGGTTAAATCTTGTCAAACTAAAATGTAGAGTTCTAATTTATTTCAAAGAGGTTTGGAAGGTGTTCTTTATAAAAATTATACATATCCAAAAATGATTTAAACTATTTAATCCCTTTATAGAATAAAAATGTAGAAAAATATTTCTTTTCTTGAAAATATTATAACATTGAAGGAAACAATCAAATATAGGATGCGTGAGTGTGATTCTTTATGGAAACTTGCACCTATAGTGCAAATTGACATTTTGAAGAGCACACACAACTTGAGAGTAGCTTGCACATTATTAGTGATTTGTAAACAGTCATGGATATTTATATGATCTAAACTTCCGTGGATATTATAATAGTTCCTCACAACAAATCTTGTATAATGCTGAAATCTTTTCCTATACAAGTTTATTTCCTTAGATCGCATATTTATCAT
Source organism: Pinus albicaulis (assembly GCA_034641835.2). Classification (NCBI taxonomy): domain Eukaryota; kingdom Viridiplantae; phylum Streptophyta; class Pinopsida; order Pinales; family Pinaceae; genus Pinus; species Pinus albicaulis. The sequence goes on along the minus strand of CM076575.1, from coordinate 197,258,670 downwards.
CACTAGCTTATTGTTAAAATAGATGTAAGTAGCTAAAATATAAAAATGAAATGAAAAGAAAATGAACACACATCCACACAAATGAAGATAAAATGTATTTTGGGAAACCCAACGTGGGATTAAACCTAGCTAGAAGGTGAGGCATATTCTCCCTTCTCTTTTCTTTAGTAATGAAATGAAAATATAAAGAAAGGGGCGCTCAATCAGTGGGTTTTCTTTGACACTTTAGAATTGATACTCATAATATTCTTCTTCCTATATTATGGTCACAAATACCACTCTTAGATGTTCTACTAAAATATGGAAAAAGTACATTGATAGAATAATGGAATCCCCTCTCCTAACAACTCAATACTTAGCATAATCTAATAGCCATATGGGAATAAGTTTTTTGCATGCCTTAACTCTGAATCATTGTTAGGAATTTGGACCTTATAGAATCTTCTTGAAAGTTTACGCATATTTATTCCTACATGTGAGTAATGGGAGTTGAGGTGCCATCCACTTGGTACTATATTGGTGGTCAATAAGGTGGGTAAATTTGTGAGAGGAAAAACTTCTGCATATGAACTTTGATTGAGGAGATTTTCACACCATTGGAAAAGTCTTAATGTGTCACTACAAAAATTTTGAGGTAAAATAGGCCTCAAAACAATACTTTATACTATCGAAATCAAGTTTCAAAGAACCAATAGGATTGAACATGATGTTGTAATCCCCATGGGTAAATATTTTTTGGAGATAAAAGAAGAAAAATATTTTTAAATTTTATTTTAGATTGATTTCATTATAGGTTTAATCAATTGTAGGAACTCATTGGATGATTAATTTAATTCTTCATCCAATGAGCAGTTACAATTGGAATTTGAGTAAAACTCTAAAGAGATAAGATGAAAATATAATGAAAAAAAACAATTTTATTTATTTGCCTTTAAAAAATAACAACTCTTATTTTATCATTTTAACTATTATACTATTATTTTCTTTAGCATGCCCATTTTGGATCTCGAAAAGTTGTATTCTCATTACCTAGAGCCCAAGTTCATCTTAAAATTTTCATTTGGAGTATGATATTGTTTTTCTATAGCCTAGTTGATGTTGATCTCAACACATATTTGAGCACATGTGAAAAGTGTAGTGCCCCTCCCACCACTATGTTGATTAAGTACATAATTACACAAAATGAAGCCACTATATATTTTTAAAACAAACAATATAATAACCACCAATAAAAAAACACCTGTATCATATATTTACTCCTCACCTTTCGTTATGGAAGCATAATAGTATATAAAATCTAATCTAGAATTTAAAAAAAAAATCCATAATATGATATTCAATTATAATCTTTGAGAATATTATCTCCTGGACAATTTATTCCTCTCATAAACATACAATTTCACAAGGTTCTTTAACCTTAACAATACAACAATTAAATAATCAAATAATTATATTTCCATTTAAGTCTTAGTTTATCTCCTCTTGAACTAAAATAAATTCCTATTGGTGAAATTTTTTACTGCAATGACCCAAGGTTTGAACATGAGGTGCTAACAAAGGGTCCGTGGTAGTTTAGCATGTCACCATCATTTTAAATCCTTTGCAAGGGAATAAGCTCTCACCTGAGGCATGTCGAGACTTATACGTGATATTTGGGGGTTTAGGTGGTGATAGAGTTCAATTATTTAGATAGAATATACATCAGACCCATTAACATTCACATATCTACTGAATAATACTTGTGCAAGAAGTAAACATAGACATCATATAGGATTTAATATGGGATCTTAAAATTTCTAAAAGTGGATGCACATTTACAATCCCATTCATCCATAAACACAAATGTAAATCACACAAAAATATCCCTCATATGTATATTCATAACTTCTTCTAGAACTCTATTGGTGGCCCAACTGACTCCCTTCTCATTTTGCAAATGATATGGGTCACCTCTCTTTTTTCTTGTGTTTTTCTTTTCCTTTGATTGATAAAGAGGAACATTTTTAGTTTTGATTATCATCTAGACTATGGTCAATTTAATTATGTGGTCTTAACCAAAAATCGGTACTCCTTACTAGCACTTGGTCTCCTTATCTTGATTCTATAGTGACCATATAACTTGTAATTGATGACATGTAATTCCGTAGATTTTCAATGATCTTAGTCTAAATCTTTGGTATTGTATAGCAACATTTATTTTTTCACTTGGTTTAAAGATTGGTTGTATATTATTATGGGTGCATATTCTATATTCGTATCAGATTATAGTTCTGGTGAATGATTTTTTTTGAAACCCTATATATGACCTCTGCATTGTTTTCAAATCATTCGGTGAATATATGTTTTATTGTATTGTTACATTGGTCATTATTTATAATCGTCTAAATACATGACTCCAGGCTATGTCAAAATCATGTTCATATTATTTTTGGGCTATTGTAAGATTTATGAGATGTTGAAATGTTTTGGCTATGATTAAATATGCTTACATTGATCTTGAGTGATAGATGGCGATATGAGATGGATCATATACTATTTGTTTTGTATGTTGTGTTTCATACTTGGCACTCCTACTTATTTACACTTGTATATGTTGTAACCCATAGTGATAACTTGACCTACAAAAAACTTAAAACATTCCCTAGTCATGATGATCTATGATACATTATCAAAACCGTGCATTGTATCTCTCAAATTGCTCTGTAGGGTTTTCATTTTAGCATTTTTTTTTGTTTCCATTTCAGTCTGCCTCTTTCCTAATCTCTCTGAAAATTTCTAAGACTTTGGCCTTTTGTATGCTTGTTTGTATTCTATCGAGCTAAACCCTGGCTCAAATTTCATTTCTGTAAATATCCATGCTCGCAATCCAAACATAACGTATTGGGTCTGATACCATCAATTTTATGATGAGTACGAGTCCCTTTTTGAGAAGGTGGGCTGGTGAAATTTTATGAAATAGTTTCAATGGTTTAACGATGACATTATCAAAGCCTTGGATTCCACTTTCAATGGAAAGCGAGCCAAACTTGGTGAAGTGGAGATGGAAGTTGATGTTGGCATTATAGCTAAAGCTACCTCTCTCCCCAACAAAGGTGAACAATGGTCTAAGAATTGTACTATTCACGACATCCCATGGAAAAAGCTTTTAGAGTACAAAGACAAGGGTTACTTTGTAAAAGGTATGTTTGTGAACAATCTTAAAACGAAATGGATAGATATATTGTATTTCATTCATCATTATATAACTTGTGAGGGTCAATATGACTTGGTGTTTTTGTATCACATCAGATTGTTGATGGTTTTTCTCATTCATGACCTTAATGTACCTTATTTTTTGCATAATATTTTGGCCAAGACAACCAAAAACTATCAGTGTGACTATAAAAACTGAGATAGGTCACTCTTCCACCATGGTCTTATATGTCCTTTGGTTAAATGTCCATTAGAAAAAATTTGAGACCTAAAATGGGCCTCAAAATAGAAATGTACAACAAAAATAAACTTTATAAGAACCAATAGGATTCAAGATGATGATGTCAACCATGGGGGATGATTCACAATTTTTGGAGTAAAAAATTAAAAAGGATTAAAAAAAAAAACTACTTTTTCAACTTGTATTTTTAACTTCTCTCCCTACGATTTTACTAAAATTTAGAGTGGGAGCACTCGTTGGATGCAGAATTTAGTTCCTCATCTAAGGAATACCGATGTTTCAAACTTTTGATGAACCCTTCAACATAAAAAATGAGAAATACATGAATAACGTGATTGTAATCATTTTTTTTCTTGTGTTTCTCATTTTTCATGTAGTAGGGTCCATCGAAAGTATGAAACATGGGTATTATTTAGATGAGGAATTCAATTTCTCAATGAATGAGTGCTCCCGCTTGAAATTTGAGTAAAACCGTAGGGAGATAAGTTGAAAATACTAGTTGAAAAATTAGTTTTTTTCTTTTGTCCTCTAAAATTTAATGATGTAATCTAATCCTCTTTTATTATTTCCACTATTATTTTATAGTATTCCTTAGGAGACCTTTTTTAGACCTTAAAATTTATCTAATGCATCTGTCTAAAATCGACCAATAGTGGGAAAGTTTCGCCCTGTAAAATTATTTATAGGAAACCCTATAGTCGGGTCAACATGAGGTTGCACCAATGACTCCACTTAACCTTAACACTCTCGTTTCAGCCCCACCTAATGGTTTTGTTGAGGAGGTGGATATTTCCAAAAATTGTTTCCTTGAATAATAGTTCAATTCCTTCAGTGATTACATGGATGAAAGTTATAAACCTCCACCGGTTCGTGTCACAAGAAGCAAGGTAAAGGACTCGATGTTTCATCAAACTAAATTAAAACTGAAAGATAAGAAACATCTTGAAAATTTAAATAGTCGATATATCGACCCTGATACAAACCTGCATGTCAAGACACAAATAGTTAGTGTAAGAAGAATCTTGAGTCTCATATTAAGGTCAAGAAAAGAGAAAGAAAAATTTCTAGGCTAAGGAAAAAAGGTGAACGATTTTTCTAGATGAAGATATCTTTGTTGATCTCAAAACTAATACAGATCTTGCGCTTATAAATACCAAGCTTGAGAATTTATAGAACCTGAGTTTTTATGATAATAAAAATGATTTAGCAAAAATAAAGAATGATTTCGGGAAAGATGCTTTTGAAGCCTTGTTAGATCTTTACTGGCATCAACAGTTCCTGTTGAAAATACCATGCTTGAATCATCGAATTAGTAATCTTATGCAAGAAAATGAAAGACTCAAGACCTCCTGTCGAGCTAGGGAAACACACCAAGAATGAAATTCTACCAACTCAGTTAACAAATCACAGGTTTCTGACACACATATTGTAGTGAATTCATCATGGGTAAAATTCATATTTTCCCCAAATCTTGATGATCTAAATGATGCTAAATAAAGGTCTTTATAGTTTTTTATGTCTTAGATTTTGGAGATGTTAAGGTATGTTGTTGTTTTAATTTTATTTACTAAAATTATAAGGGTGTTATAGAATAAAATATTATGTAACAACACTCTCTCTTGATTATATCAAATGGTAATTTCATTTCCTTAATTTGTCATATGTCATCGCGTTGGATGAAACATTGCTCTTACTTTTTCTTGGAATGGATGCCTATGGATGACCTCCAGTTGCTGCAGATATTTGAAAATAGATTCCTATTAATTACTCTGTTGATTTTATTTGTCTGTTGGTATATGGATGATAGGCCAAACAAACAATGCTTATTATTTTGTAAACATACAGTTTCATTTTCCAGTTTATTTTTAAACTTAGTCAGTAAAAATAATTGTATATAAAGCTCCTATTTTGTAATTAAGAGTGGGGGATACCTATAGTATAGTAGGGGAGACTCTGGAGAGGAAATATTTTAAAATTTGTATGTGACTGTGGATATTTTTCAATCACTCTGAGTATTAAGGCTTGGTTTTATCAAGTTAATTACTTGTGTTTTAATTGTTCCATATTCATTATTATTTATGGTCTTTTTCCTTCTGTGTGTTTTGATTCGTTAGGTTAAAACAAAAAATAATTATTGTTTGTGTGGTTTTATTCTGCAAATAGTTAAGAACTCATTACATTTTTTTCCGTCTTATATTAGTTCAATTCATATTTATTCTTATTCTATAAATATATTCTCCAATGAGTTGAGTCCTAAGACTAGTTATTAATCAAGGCATACATATAGTCTATATTTCTATGGTTTTATCCAAGTAATTTAGAACTCATATTATGTTACTTTCATTATATGAATTGAATTAATTTGATGTAGTAATTTCCATGTTTATACATTCATTTTAAATTATTTGTTTATTGTTTTTATTCATAAACAATTTATTGGATGAAGGTTTCTTTTATGATATTATTACATAAATCCTCTAAATCTCGCTTGAGTAATAGAAGTAGATTGCATTAGTTAGAATATCTTGCAGTTATTCTTAATGTTAATCATTAGAATAGGTACAATTTGATCTGCATATATTCAAAAGATAATGGGTTTGCATTGTAGCAACTATCTATATTTTATTTTACAACAAGGATTATCTTTCTTTGTTTTAATTTTAATTTATAATTTTATATATAAATTAAAATTAGGAATTCGATGTATATCCTTTCTTCAGATAATAATTTTTTCATTCTTTCGTACCAGCTACATCTTTGTTCTAGTTTTTATTTCATGTATCATAGTGATTTGTATAGATTTTGATATTGCTAACCATTATCTAATTATTGTATATTATTATCTTTAATTGATGTTCTTCATGTACAATTATTAATTTGGTTTTATTATATTATTAGTCATTAACTTGTAAAATGTACATAGTTTATTAACTTTTATTTCTTAGAAATATAACAACATTGTAGGCATATATATAGTTAGTGTAGGTTATGATTAGCTCCCCTTAGCATTTTGTTGTCGCTACAACAACGAACCTACAAAATGTTTGCCTATGGTAATTTTGGAGCCTACTTCATTTTTTGTTTCAAGATCCCTGTGTTGTTGCTAGGAAAAATACTGAGGCGGGGGGGGAGGTGAATCAGTATTTAGAGCTGACAGAAAAAATTTCCTTTTTCCTTACTAATTTCCATACGTGACTTTAATGAACCCAACTTGCGTATACACGCGGATATCCTTAAGAAAACTTGTGTATGACCATAGCTCTTACTATGCATATAATTCTTTACTTAGATCAGTGCAACATTCATTCATCAGATGTTTAGTAAGCAGTAAGCATGTGCAGTAAGAATAGAATAAACCTTCACATATAAGAAACACACATGAAAACCAGGATTTAAGGTGGAAACCCAATTCAGGAGAAAACCATTGTTGTTGTCGTCTCTGTCTTCAATATTTATTATAAAGAAAACTTCTTACAATGTTGTACTGGTGCAGACTCATACCAGCACGCAGGCACCAACCTGTAGAAGGCTGCAACCTTCTCTCCTTCTCCAGCTACTACTGGAAGGGAGCTCCAACCCCCTGATCTCGTTTACCAGCCACTCCTGGAAGGGAGCTACTACCCCCTGATCTCGTTTACCAACTACCACTAGAAGGGAGCTACTACCCCCTGATCTCGTTTACCATCTACCACTGGAAGGGAGCTACAACCCCCTCATTGAAGGCTTCGACCCTCAGCACCACCATGGACCATGTTTCATCAATTTTCACACTGGATCCAACAACTTCCACACAACACAACTTGTAGGCCTCTTTTCATCATATTTTCAGACTGGACCCACTCCATAAATTTAAACTCGAAGAACATACATCAAAATAAAACTCATAAACCCATCAATTCATTCATTGAATCATCAATCAACCAACCAAATACTGATATTTAATCATAATCAACTAGCAGCATAATCAGTATTCAAACAACCCAGATTTGTCTTAAGACATCATTGTCAGACAACAGTAATACAGGAAAACAGATCAGATATTTCCTTCCACATACTTCAGCAAAACCCTAGATCCCATACGTGCTTTTGCTTAACTGAACCTACGTATATATGCGCTTTCATAGAGAGAAACCTGCATGTAGATTTGCAAACATGATAGAACGGTGGATCTCTTTAGAATAGTTCCATACGCGCTTTTGCTCAAACGAACCTATGTATATACATGATTTTGCTGAGAAAAACTTGCGTATAGATCTGAAACTCTTTTAGGACTACGCAACTCTTCAGAATAAATAATCAGTTCAGATCTTACCCTTCACTTCAACAAACATTCACCAGATCGCAGATCTAAACATTTCATAAACATATCTAGAAAATACATAGCCATTTCAGGTCTATAGATCTTGATCCATCATTTTATTCATAGGTGCATTATTAATTCAGATCTATCAATAAAATGTAACCCATTCCATGTAGATATACTTCAGAGTGAATTATTCATTCAATACCCAGACCCATGCACACCCTTGCACTATGATCTTCTTCTCCTTATATATTTTTATCCTTTACCAATAACATGAGCCAAAACCACACAACTTCCGATGGTATTCTTGGACGGAATCAAATAGAAAATACAATGCTCAATACTGTGGGCTAATACCATGGTAATGCCCCTTTGTATCATAATTTTAGAGCGCAAAAGGCATATGCGACTTTGCTTCTTCGTACTCGCGTGTATACGTGTTTTCTCTCCATCAAAAATGCATATATACTAATTCTGAATGTATACGCAAGTTGCCTTCATAAAAGTAGCGTAAAAATTGCCTCCATATGCGGGTTTTTTTCATCAAACCTGTGCATACATTGTGACATATTATATTTATCATTTCTCTGCCACTTACTGGAATTCCTTTCTCTGTCACATCTGAACTGATCTGTAGATAAATCATTTTTACATCTTTAACAAATAGGTTGCTATCAAAAGGAAACTCATCAAGTATGTTTCCATCAAGGATAGCTTCATCAAGTAGGTTTCCATCAAGGACAAAACATTGCATCATATTTCCAACAATATCCCCCTTTGGACTTGATGGCAACCATGATGGTGTTTGATCACCACAATAGATAGATACATTAATCATAACCATTATTCAAACACCAAGATACTCTCCCCCTTTGACATCAAGGGAAAAGGGCGTATCAATACCAAAACAAGGTTTCTCTTCCCTTGTAGAAAGAAGAGCTTTGTAGATCTGATGTGCATTGAAATTAGCATGCTCCCCCTGAGTTCATGCTGAACCTTCAGACATATTTTTTAATGAAGCACATGACTCTATATCTCAACCTAGTATGACCTTTCTTATCACCAAGGACTCATACTTACATCAATGATCCAACCAAGTGGAATTACAAATCTCACTCAACTTCCCAACTAAGTGGGTTTACAAATTTTGACTCAACTACCCAACCAAGTGGGTTTACAAATTTCACCAAGTCCTTACATGACTGAATATAAAAATTTTACATCATAGGTCTCAACATGACCTTTTCATCAAATTACAGATATGAATTTTTATAACTAAGACCAAAATACCTCAAGAGAGAGATCATATTTCATAACCATCATAATGCCAACAATGCATTACTCTCAGCAAGGCTAATGCTCCCCCTGAAACTGTGCTCTTGTTCTTGAGTTGTCTCACTATTTTTCTTATCGGAAAAACATATGCAATTGTCTCCAACGGAACTCGAGTGTATACGTGGCTTTAGTTCATGAAACCCACATATAGAAAGTGAAATACTGAAAAATTTCACAACTCCATCTCCTCCTGGATTTATACATTTTGTACCTGTCTTCTGTTGTCCCATTAGATGCACTGTTAGAAATAAACACAACCATAATTACCAAACCAACCATGGGAATCACCATATATTGCTCCCCCTGTGATGATACATTACTGATTCCTATAATGTATCTCACATCACTCCTGCAGTCATTATGAGAATTTAACTTTAGAAGCGAATGACTTCAGTAGGGTCAATATTCCCTACGTCTTTGACCGATGCTTCTTCTTTTTCCAGCTTTGCTTGAAATTTCTTATTGTGTGTTGTAACTTCTCTAGTTTATCAGATCTGTTCATCATACTTAACCTACAATCAGTGGCCTTATGCCAAAATGAGTTACAATAGAAAAAACATCCATGAAAGCATCCTTTCTTTCTTGACTTATGCAATTCTTCAATAACCAGATCCCTTTCTTTTGGGAAATTATCAACATCCATGGTACATGCTATGAGGACTTGCAGATCCTGATCAGAATCTTCTTCTTCCTCACTTGACAATACATTATTATATTCACTTGTATAATAACTTGATTCCTTCACAAATTCCTTTTCTTTTCCTTTTTCAGATGCCTTAAAGACATCTTCTCTGACTTGTGAGGGACCTCCTCTTCTCATTTCAAAAGCAGTCAAAATACCATGAAGTTGAACAATAGTAAGAGTTTTTAGATCCTGCTTCTCTTCAATATTAGACACTTTTGATTCAAATTTTGGAGTTAGAGATCTTAAAACCTTTTCTACCAAAGTAGTGTCAGTTATGGTTTCACCCAGATTTCTCATTCGATTTACAATATCATCTAGATGTAAAAATAAACTGGCAATGCTTTCCTCATCATGCATCCTGAGATTTTCATATTGAATTCTGAGAGTTTGGAGTTTAGCACTTTTTACCTTAGTATCACCTTCATAAGTTAGAATGATTTTTCCCCATATTTCCTTTGCTGAATTTAGCTGCATCACTTTAACAAATTTTATTTCTAACATGCTTCCCAATAAAGCATTGACAAATTTGGCATTGATTTCATATTTCTTCCTTTATACTACTTCTGTAGGAACACTTGCTGGATACTGATAACCTCCTTCCACGATTCTCCATACGTCTTCTCCAAGACTTTACAAATATGCTCTTGTTCATACCTTCGAGAATAATAGATTACTTACATTGAATAGTGGTGGCCTTGTAGAAAATACTCCTTCATGGCTTCCCATTTTGACATATCTCCTTCAAGCGATAAAGCTTCTTTTGAAGGAATTTCTCTAATACCAATTGTTGGAAAAAATACTGAGAGGGAGGGGGGGGGGGGGGGGGCGGCTGAATCAGTATTTAAAGCTTACTGAAAACTTTTAATTTTTCCTTACTAAATTCCATACGTGAATTTAATGAACCCAACTTGCGTATACACACGGATATCCTTAAGAAACATTGCGTATGACCAGAGATCTTATTATGCATATAATTCTTTACTTAGATCAGTGCAACATTCATTCATCAGATGTTTAGTAAGAAATAAGCATGTGCAGTAAGAACAGAATCAATCATCACACATAAGCAACACACATGAACACCAAGATTTAAGGTGGAAACCCAATTCGGGAGAAAAACACCATTTTTGTCGTCTCTGTCTTCAATATTTATTATAAAGAAATCTGCTTACAATCTTGTATTGGCGCAGACTCATACCAGCACCCACTTGTAGAAGGCTGCAACCTTTTCTCGTTCTCAAGCTACTACTAGAAGGGAGCTCCAACCCCCTGATCTCGTTTACCAGCCACTCCTGGAAGGGAGCTACTACCCCCTAATCTCGCTTATGAGCTACCACTGGAAGGGAGCTACTACCCCCTGATCTCGTTTACGAACTACTATGGGAAGGGAGCTACAACCACGTCACTGAAGGCTTTGACCCTCGGCACCACCATGGACCACGTTTCATCAATTTTCGCACTAGATCCAACAATGTCCACACAACACAACTTGTAGGCCTATTTTCATCAGATTTTTAGACTGAACCCACTCCATACATTTAAGCTCAAAGAAAATAAATCAAACTGAAACTAATAACCCCATCAATTCATTCATTGAATCATCAATCAACTAACCAACTACTGATATTTAATCATAATCAACTAGCAGCATAATCAGTATTCAAAGAACCCAGATCTATATGAAGACATCATTGTCAGACAACAGTAATACAGGAAAACAAATTAGATATACTTCTGCATACTTCAGCAAAACCCTAGATCCCATACGTGCTTTTGATTAACTGAACCTGTGTATATACGCACTTTCACAGAGGCAAACCTGTGTATAGATCTGCAAACATTACAGAACTGTGCATCTCTTCAGAAGAGTTCCATACACAATTTTGTTGAAATGAACCTGCGTATATATGTGATTTTGCTGAGATAAACCTGAGTATAGATCTGCAACTTTTTTAGGACTACACAGCTCTTCAGAATAAATAATCAGTTCATATCTTACCCTTCACTCCAGCAAACATTTGCCAGATCACAGATCTAAACATTCCATAAATAGATCTAGAAAATGCATAGTCATTTCAGGTCTAGAGATCCTGATCCATCATTTTATTCATAGGTGCATTATTAATTCAGATCTATCAATAAACTATAACCCATTCCATGCAGATATACTTCATAGTGAAGTATTCATTCAATACCCAAACCCACGCACACCCTTGCACTATGATCTTCTTCTCCTTATATATTTTTAGCCTTTACCAATACCATGAGCCAAAAACACACAAATTCCGATGGTATTCTTGAACGGAATCAAATAGACAATACAATGCTCAATACTGTGGGCTAATACCATGGTAATGCCCCTTGGTATCATAATTTTAGAGCGCAAAAGGCATATGCGACTTTGCTTCTTCGTATCCGTGTGTATACGCATTTTCTCTCCATCAAAACTACATATATACTAATTTTGAATGTATACGTGGGTTGCCTTCATAAAAGTAGCGTATACAATGGCTCAATACATGGGTTTCCTTCATCAAACCTGTGTTTACATTGTGACATATTATATTTATCATTGCTCTACCACTTACTGGAATTCCTTTCTCTATCACATCTGAACTGATCTGTAGATACATCATTTTTACATATTTAACAAATAGGTTGCTATCAAAAGGCAACTCATCAAGTATGTTTCCATCAAGGACAACTTCATCATGTAGATTGCCATCAAGGACAACACATTGCATCATATTTCCAACAACCATGATGGTGTTTGATCACCAAAATAGATAGATACATTAATCATAACCATTATTCAAACACCAAGATACTCTCCCCTTTTGACATCAAGGGCAAAGGGATGATCAATACCAAAACAAGGTTTCTCTTTCCTTGTAGAAAGAAGAGCCTTGTAAATCTGATGTGCATTGAAATTACCATGCTCCCCCTGAGTTCATGCTGAACCTTCAGATAGATTTTTTAATGAAGCACATGACTCTATAACTCAACCTAGTATGACCTTTCCTATCACCAAGGACTCATACTTACATCAATGATCCAACCAAGTGAAATTACAAATCTCACTCAACTTCCCAACCAAGTGGGTTTACAAATTTTGACTCAACTACCCAACCAAGTGGGTTTACAAATTTCACCAAGTCCTTACATGACTGAATGTAAAAATTTTACATCATAGGTATCAACATGACCTTTTCATCAAATTATAGATATGAATTTTTATAACTAAGACCAAAATACCTCAAGAGAGAGATCATATTTCAGAACCATCATAATGTCAACAATGCATTACTCTCAGCAAGGCTAATGCTCCCCTAAAACTGTGCTCTTGTTCTTGAGTTGTCTCACTATTTTTCTTATTGGAAAAACATACGCAACTGTCTCCAATGGAACTCGTGTGTATACGCGGATTTAGTTCATGAAACCCGCGTATAGAAAGTGAAATACTGAAAATTTGACAACTCGATCTCCTCCTGGATTTATACATTCTGTACCTATCTTCTGTTGTCACATTAGATGCACTGTTAGAAATAAAAACAACCAGAATTACCAGACCAACCATGGGAATCACCATATATTGCTCCCCCTGTGATGATACATTAATGATTCCTATAATGTATCTCACATCACTCCTACAATCATTATGAGAAGTAAACTTTAGAAGAGGATGACTGCAGTAGGGTCGATATTCCCTACGTTTTTGACTGGTGCTTCTTCTTTTTCCAGATTTTCTTGAAATTTCTTATTGTGTGTTGGAACTTCTCCAATTTCTCAGATTTGTTCATCATACTTAACCTGCAATCAGTGACCTTATGCCCAAATGAGTTACAATAGAAACAACGTCCATGAAAGCATCCTTTCTTTCTTGATCTATGCAATTCTTCAATAGCCAGATCCCTTTCTTTTGGGAAATTATCACCATCCATGGTAAATGCCATGAGGACTTGCAGATCCTAATCAAAATATTCTTCTTCCTCATTTTACAATCCATTATTATCTTCATTTGTATAATAACTTGATTCCTTGACAAATTCATTTTCTTTTCCTTTTGCACATGCCTTAAAGGAAGCTTCTCTGACTTGTGAGTGACCTCCTCTTCTCATTTTAAAAGCAATCAAAATACCATGAAGTTGAACAATAGTAATATTTTGTAGATCTTGTTTCTCTTCAATAGCAGACACTTTTGATAAAATTTGGGAGTTAGAGATCTTAAAACCTTTTCTACCATAGTAGTGTCAGTTATGGTTTCTCCCAGATTTCTCATACGATTTACAATATCATCTAGACGTAAAAAGAAATTGGCAATGCTTTCCTCATTATGCATCCTAAGATTTTCATATTGAATTATGAGAGTTTGGAGTTTATCACTTTTTAACTTGGTATCAAATTCATAGCTTAGAATGATTTTGTCCCATATTTCCTTTGTTGAATTTAGCTGCATCACTTTAACAAATTTTGTTTCTAGCAGGCTTCCTAATAAAGCATTGATAGCTTTGGCATTGATTTCATATTTCTTCCTTTTTGCTGCATTTATAGGAACACTTGCTGGATACTGATAAACTCCTTCCACGATTCCCCATACAAATATGTGTAGGTTTTAACCCTGTACAAAAATTATCTACAAACTAATCTTAAAACAGAAAATAAACAATAGCGAGAGCATAAAACATAAAATGGATAAACACAGATATTTTCCCCTGGATTCCAAATCGAGACGACCAACTTGATTTTTTCATTATATTCCTTTTAGTGTTACAACACAAATATATGCATGTTGAAGCATACATAAACCCCAATCCATTAACCCTGGATTAGAACATAATCGTAGTTCCCTTGACCGGATCTACAAAATACCAGGGGCTGAAAACCATCGTACCCCAAAACCATGTGCAAAATCGTGCACAAAACCATGAGCGAGTCCATCCACGGGAAAATAAGGACCAAAAACATTTTCCTGGGGCGCTTCCACCCCCCCTGTGACCTCCCTGCTGCGCCCGGCACAACATACATGGGGGGCTATCACCCCCCCACGCGTGACTAGTCGTGGAAAGAATATAACACATACCGAACATTCTCCCACTTGTTGTTTTCTTTCCGCAGTGGGCCACAGGAGAGATTAGTCATTAGCCTAGCTCTGCAAAACCCATTGTTTCTCTACACCAAGAGAACTTCTGAGTGCTCATAGACCTCGTCAATGCATCTGCAACATTCGTCATGGTATCCACCTTTACCAGCAACACCCTTTTAGCCTCAACCATATCTCTCACAAAGTGATATTGAACATTAATGTGCTTTGTCTTTGAATGGTAAGCAGGGTTCTTAGCCAAGAAAATTGCACTTTGGCTATCACAGTCTATCCTTATAGCTTGCTGCACAAACCCCATACTTGAACACAATCTCTGCTTCCTTGCTTGCATGAGTGGCTGTTATGTATTCTGCCTTTGTAGTTGAAAGGGTCACTACAGACTGTATTTTACTCATCCAACTGACTGCATCTCCAAATAGGCTAAACACATACCCACTTGTAGATATTCTTTGGTTCAGATCTCTAGCCCAGTCCGCGTCAACAAAACCATGAATTTCCAATACTCTTTCCAATCCTAGTCTTCCCTGGTAGCACAAGCCATAATCACTAGTGCCACGCAAATATATGAAAACACGCTTCAATGCTGTCCAATTCTCCTTCCCTGGGTTTGACATAAACCTGCTCAATACTCCCACTACATGTGCAATGTCTAGTCTAGTAAAAACCATTGCATACATCAGGCTACCCACTGCACTTGCATATGGAACACGGGACATATCCTCCTCTTCTTCTTGTGTCTTGGGACACTGTTCAACAGACAACTTTGTACCTATAGGAATCAGAAGATTCACCGGTTTACTATCCTGCATATTGAACCTCTGCAATATAGTCTCGACATACGTCCTCTGGTTTAACCAGAGCTTCCTCTTTACCTGATCTCTCTTAATTTCCATGCCCAAAATATAGTTTGCGTACCAAGATCCTTCATGCCGAATTTGGAGAACAGTTGGGTCTTTAAATCTTGGATAATGTCTTTGTCATTTCCAATCAACAACATATCACCCACATACAAGACCAAATAAATAAGACGGTCACCAATTAATTTAAAATAAACACAGTGATCCTCCTTGCTTCTGGTGAAGCCAAGTCCCCGTATATAGGTATCAAATTTCTAATACCACATCCTTGGTGATTGTTTTAACCCATACAAAGACTTCTTTAACCTACATACCAGTTCTTTCTTCCCCTTCACCATAAAGCCTTTCGGTTGTTTCATGTATATCTCCTCTTCCAGATGCACATGAAGAAATTTTGTCTTCACATCCATCTGTTCTACCTCAAAATCAAATGCAGCAACAACAGATAAAAGTAATCTAATAGAAGTAACTTTGGCAACATGAGAAAAAATATCACCAAAATCAATTCCCAGCACCTGGGAATAACCTTTTTCTACCAACCAAGCTTTGTATTTCTACATCTTGCCTTCTACATTCATATTCTTATTAAACACCCATTTTCTCTTGATGAGCTTCCTTCTAGCTGGCAATTCCATCAGATCACATGCCTCACTTTTATGCAAGGATGCCATTTCATCAACCATGGCCTCCTTCCAGAGATTTCCATCCTTTGAATCTACGACCTCCCTAATGGTTTTGGGATCATCATCAGTTATAGTTAAAGCAAAATTTGAATAGAAAGCAAATGGACTATACCTTTTTTATTTTCTTCTTTCTCGAACTGATCTTCTCACAGCTGGAATTTGTGGCTCTTCCTCTTCTGAGTCTTCTTCTATTGTAGAGTCTGATTCTTCCTCCTTTAGCTCAAACTCTATCTTCTCATGTTCCTTTGGTAGGAATTCACATTTAACAACATCTTTCACCTCTATAAACACCGCATCTCGGATGTACACAACCTTCCTTGTTTCTGGGTTCCAAAGCTTATAACCGTTTAAACCATCCTTATACCCAATAAAGATGCACCTTTCAGATTTATTATCCAACTTGTTCCTTTTCTCCTTTGGAACATGTACATATGCATCACATCCAAATACCCTCAAATTTGAAAGAGAGGGTTTCTTACCACTCCATACCTCATGTGGAGTCTTATC
Organism: Pinus albicaulis; assembly: GCA_034641835.2. Taxonomy (NCBI): domain Eukaryota; kingdom Viridiplantae; phylum Streptophyta; class Pinopsida; order Pinales; family Pinaceae; genus Pinus; species Pinus albicaulis. The sequence goes on along the minus strand of CM076575.1, from coordinate 197,241,766 downwards.
CTCCAACGTTGATGAAGGTGATCTATTAATCAAGTAACATGCAGTCTCCACTGCCTCTGCCCAGAATTCTTGTCCTAACCCAGTACCACTGAGCATGTTTCTTGCCTTTTCCATCAGTGTTCTATTCATTATTTTTGCAACTCCATTTTGCTGAGGTGTGTATGGAGTAGTCTTTTGCTGTGCTATACCACACTTCTTACAGAACTCTTCAAATTCCTTCTTGCAGAACTCCCCACCATTATCTATCCTCAGCACCTTTATCTTCTTCTCTTTCTATTTTTCCACCAGAGCCTTAAATTATTTAAATTTGTCAAAGACTTCAGATTTATTCCTCAAGAAATATATCCATGTGTTCCTTGAGAAGTCATCTATGAATGAAACATAGTACATAGACTTACCCAGTGATGGAACCGACACAGGTCCAAACACATCACTGTGCAGAAGCTCTAATATCTTGTTCGCCCTCTTAGAACCAGAAGGAAAACTCATGTGATTCTGATCCCCATATACACAATGTTCATAGAAACTAAAATCCAGAGAGCAATTAGACATACCTTCTACCATACCATTTACATGTAGTATCCGAAGGCCCTTCTCTCCAATATGTCTAAGCCTTTGATGCCATAGCATGGTATTTTCTCCAGAGACCGCTAGGCTTTCCGATCCACCTTCAGGAACCACAGAACTGTTTCACCCATCAATAACAATGATGCCCTGAATCTTGTATAGAGCTCCAATCTGAACTCCCTGTTAGATTCGGTCTATTCATAACTCCATCAGAGATCAAAATATTTTTTGTTGCATTTCAGTTTTTAGGTGTCTCATTCAATTCAATCATTTGCATTCCATTAGGAGCATCGATCTTCTGACGAAAGGGTTTTGTCACTCATGTCCCTCATTTCGTGTACCTGTTGGTTTGTGTATGTCCATCAAAATCAATTTTAAAAGTCATTTACAGTCCGGTTTGGTCTCTTGGTCAGCAAAGAGTCATTTCAGTCATTAGGTCTAGGGTTTCACAAATTCAGTCTTCAAAGTGTCCAATAATTCCAGCAGGCCAGAGGGAGGTTCAAAATAAGTTTTCATTTCAAATATTTCATTGTCATATTTCTTGATCATGACTTTTCTTCAAAACTCTGTTTTGAATAAAATCGTCATTTTGTCCTTTGTAACAAACACCATGTATATTTTCAAAGTTTTTTAGTTGTCAAAATCTTCAGGCGCAGCCCTGGTCGCCTTTGCCAAGTTCTGTGCCAGTCATCCCTGCAAAAAATAGACAAGAGTTTCGTCATTTTAGTCAAAAAATCAAATGGAAACAAAAAACAGAGTTTGTATTAACAATGTGAAAAGTGCCAAAGTTGAGACATAAGAAAGTGGGTTTTTTCAAAACAAAAATCAAATCCATGACTATACAAGATATTTCCACATTTATCAAATCATTTGCACTCAAGAGATATCAAAGAAGTCGGTTTCAATTGTGGAAGGGCGAAACTGTGAGTTTAAAGCTGAGACTGTGTGTTTGGAGTACGCGCGGCGCATTGGGAGAAGGCGTGGTGCATTGGGATGTCGCGACGCACATAGCCATGTTTCACAATGTTAATTTGCTCTTACGCGACGCATATAACGCGCGCGGCGCACTGGGTGTGTGCGCGGCGCACAGAGCCTCCAAGCAATTTTTCATCATTGCTTCATCAAAAACCAAAACAACTCAATCTCTTTTGCTCCAAGTAAGTTTGTGAGCTCTTGTCATTGATTTTAGCTGGTGCTGCGTGTTGTTTGGAGGGAGGAATTTGGAAGTTTGGAGGTTGAAAATATAAACCCTACCTTCTTGTCAAAACTGCTCCTTAGGGTTTGAAATTTGAGTTTTAAATTTTGATCTTGGTGCCAATCCCTCACATTGTTCATTCTTTCCCATCACTGATATATAATCATTATAATCCCTCCCTTATTTCCTTATATCCGAAAACCGCTTATATCATTTATTCCCATTTATCCATATCCCTCAATCCTTCCATTCCTTATCATCATCCTTTTCCCCATATCATTTTCAAAATCCCTAAAGTCCCAATTCCCAAAAAGTGACAGTCCCCACATTGTAAAATTCACTTGACGAAATAACATTTTTACCACTGTACTATTTCCCACAGTCCACTATACCCACTGTCCCTTTTTTCCCACAGTCCCTTCCTACTTGGCATACATTTGGTAATTGCAGACAAAGGACACCAAACTCCTATTTTCACCTCATAAATATCAGCATACACTTGGCATAAACTTGTGACACCATGACGGATACCGAATCATCATATGAACAAGACAGTGATCCCATCACTGAACTGCATGCACCAAGAAGGCATCGAGGAGGCGCAAAAAGAATGATCAACTCCAAATCTTGGTTGAAGCTTCTTTGGCTGAGCATGGTACTTGATGAGGGACCTTCATTCCAAATTTCAAGGAATTTGGAGAAAATTTTGTCATTTTTGAATTTTTTTGGTCACAAAACAGATTTTCCTGCCCAACGCGTAGCGCCACTTGGCGCGCGCTTATGATTGGGAGATCCTCTGGAGGAAAACTTGGTATTTATAGATTTTTTATGAAAATTTATGCATGCTCAAGAATGGCCTAAGAATTTCATCAAGTTCTGGGTTGCCTAAAGGATAAAAAACACCTTGAAAATGGCCTTTCTGCCACTTTTGGCACCCACAGGAAGCAGTGTTGAGAGATTGAACTTTTGGAGGGGAAAATGAGCACCAAATCCAGAAATTCCACTTGGGTTGGAAAGTAGATAGGTAGGTATTTCCAACAAGCTATCATGAGCTCAATTTGGACTTCAGGAAGGGCCTCAAAAATAGCTCCAAATTTGTGCTACACAGAGAGATTTTGGGCGTGGCATATAGAGGATTTTGGCCTATTTTTCACTACACAGCTCAGAATTTCGCCTAGTTTTGGCCAGTTTTACTTTTTGATGTAACTCTTGATATATCTTGATGTAATTTCATAACCATGATGTAATTTTGGCACATTTTTACTTTTTCTAGAAGATTCATTCACCAAAAGGTGAAAGGTGAGTGAATGGATTAGTTTCCTAGCATATAGAGGCAAGTTGTTTCATGGCCTATTTTATAGTTCCTAGTTTAGATATGGTTGAAATAGCTCCTAGAATGATGAGCTCGACCCCTAGAGGCATGGGAATGGGTTAGGATTGTCTATATGATGTATTTTCTCAGTCATTTTTCAAGGTTGGACATTTGGGATTGCTCAGTACTTCATTGTACATTCATTCTGCAATTTTGGCAAAGGAAAAGACCAGGGTTTGCAGCCCTTTTTGGGATCCTTGTGGCTCTGTGTTTGATGGTGTTTTCCTATATGTATCTGTAAGTTCACTAATGTTTATGAGTACCATTTTCATTCTTATTTCTTCTTAAACTGAACAAACAAGTTATAAAGGTAGAATTCATTAGTTTGCATTGCTCTGCCTTCATCTTTGTTTAGTTTTTCATGTTTTCATCTGTTTGAGGAGGACTCTTGAGACCCTCTTGCCCTCTTCAGCTCCTCACCGGTCTGATCCATCCATCCACTCAAGCTAAAGCATCAAAACTATTACCTTCCTTGCCCCAATCAAAATTCTGTAAAAACTAGGCCTAATCCCCGCACCCAAAATTGCCTTTCCCTTTGATCCAACAAAAAACCCCAAAAACATAATCAAACTCCTTCACTTATATACCTAGCCTAAAATTAGCTTTCATTTCAGTCATCTCAAGCCCTATTGATTACTTTTCGCTGAGATTGACTCGGAGAGAGCCCTCTCCTATTCTGTTAGGGCTAGCTACCAGACTGAGCATGGTTTGATGTTACCCTGAACTCTGCCTTTTTTAGCCTGAGGTAGATTTAGGCAGTAACACTCCCCACATTAATACCAGTGCTCCCCGAAACATCTTATAGGTATCTTTCTTGAACACTATTTTTTACACCTGCATCATCCATCTTGCTTACAGAAATCATATTTCTGGCCAATGTAGGAATGTGCAGAACACCAGGAAGTGTTATAATCCTTCCACCTTGCAACTTCAGATTGAATTTTCCACGTTCGAAGATTCTAGCCTTCCTATCATCACCTAAGAATACATCACCGCAATCATATTTCTCATACTCGCAGAACCACTCCCTATGAGGAGTGATGTGAAAGGATGCACCCGAGTCAATCAACCATGACTCATGATCTACATGTGTATTTGAAGAAGAAGCCAAATACACATCCCCACCTTCATCCAAGGTGGTTTTTTCCTCTGCAGAAGGAGAATCATCAGATCCCTTTCCTTTCTTAGGAGCATTAGATCTGCAGTCCTTTTTGTAGTGCCCTTTCTTTCCACATTTCCAACACACCTTTACAAACCTAGGAGATTTAGATCTCCCTCTAGATTTAGATCTCCCACTTAAAACCTTATTCTTGTTTCTATTATGGGACCTTCCTCGTACAAATAGGGCATCTCCATTTTGACCCTCCATATTTCTCCGTCTCATTTCCTCCGATAGTAAGGCTGAGAGAATGTCATAAAAATTCAAGGTAGTTGTATTACTACCTATTGCAATAACCAGAATGTCCCACGAGTCTGGTAGAGAACACAAAAAACTATGCACTTATCTTCATTTGAGATTTTAATATCAACAGATGACAGCTAACTTACCACAATATTGAAGGCGTTCAGATGCTCTGTCACCGAGTCTCCATCCTTCATCCTCAGGTTATACAGTTTTTTCTGCAGGAACAATTTATTCACCAGAGACTTAGATTGGTACAAATTCCCTAGCTTGTCCCACAAGGTCTTCGTTGTAGCTTCCCTAGATACATTCAACAATACTAAATCTGAGACACACAACCGTATTGTGCTCTTTGCTTTCCGATCCAGCTTCTTCCAATCTTCATCGGACATTGTTGTTGGTTTAGTACCTGGATCTACCATGACCCACTGATCCTTATCCACCAGCAGATCCTCCATCTTGAGCTTCCACAACTCAAAAATCTGACCATTGAATTTCTTGATCTCTATCTTCCCACTGCTTGCCATCTTCTTTCACTGCAAGAATTGATCCCACATATCCATTGAACAGGGTCTACCTTAGGCGCGAGTAAAAAACCCCTCAGCAGCAAAGGTGTCCCCTTGAAGCCAAAACTGCTTTGATACCAAATGTAGGTTTTAACCCTGTACAAAAATTATGCACAAACGAATCTTAAAACAGAAAATAAACAATAGCGAGAGAATAAAACATAAAACAGACAAACACATAGATTTTCCCCTGGATCCCAAATCGAGATGACCAAATTGATTTTTCATTATATTCCTTATAGTATTACAACATATATATATATATATATATATATATATATATATATATATATATATATATATACATGCCTAAGCATACATAAAACCCAATCCATTAACCCTGGATTAGAGCATAACCGTAGTTCCCTTGATCGGATCTACAAAATACCAAGGGCTGAAAACCATCGTACCCCAAAACCATGTGCAAACCCATGCACAAAAGCATGGGCGGGTCCGCCCACCAAAAAATAAGGACCAAAAAAATTTCTCGGGGCACTGCCCCGAACTCCAACAGGGGGGCTGTTGCCCCCCCTGTGACCCCCCTACTGTGCCTGGAGCGACATATAGGGGGGGATATCACCCCCCCCCCTCCCGTGCGTGACTAGTCGTGGAAAGAATATAACACATACCCAACAATACACTCTTCTTCATACCTTCTAGAATAATAGATTACTTCCATTGAATAGTGGTGGCTTTATACAAAATACTCCTTCATGACTTCCCATTGCAACAGATCTCCTTCAAGCGATCAAGATTTTTCTAAAGGAAATGCTCTGATACCAATTGTTGGGAAAAAACTTGAGAGGGGGGTGTGAATCAGTATTTAGAGCTTACTAAAAATTTTACTTTTTCCTTACTAAATTCCATATGTGACTTTAATGAACCCAACTTGCGTATACACATGGATATCCTTAAGAAAACTTGCGTATGACCAGAGATATTATTATGCATATAATTCTTTACTTAGATCAGTGCAACATTCATTCATCAGATTTTTAGTAAGCAATAAGCATGTTTAGTAAGAACAAAATAAATCATCACACATAATCAACACACATGAACACCAGGATTTAAGGTGGAAACCCAATTCGGGAGAAAACCACCGATGTTGTTGTCTATGTCTTCAATATTTATTATAAATAAAACTACTTACAATCTTGTACTGGCACAGACTCATACCAGGATGCATGCACCCACCTGCAGAAGGTTGTAACCTTCTCTTGTTCTCCAGCTACTACTAGAAGGGAGCTCCAACAACCTGATCTCATTTACCAGCCACTCTTGGAAGGGAGCTACTGCCCCCTGATCTCGTTTACTAGCTACCACTGGAAGGGAGCTACTACCCCTTGATCTCATTTACCAACTCCCATTGGAAGGGAGCTACAATCCCCTCACTGAAGGCTTCGACCCTCAGCACCACCATGGACCACGTTTCATAAATTTTCACACTAGATCCAATAGATTCTACACAACACAACTTGTAGGCCTAATTTTCATCAGATTTTCAAACTGGACCCACTCCATACATTTAATCTCAAAGAACATACATCAAACTGAAACTCATAACCCCATCAATTGATTCATTGAATCATAAATCAACCAACCAACTACTGATATTTAATCGTAATCAACTAGCAGCATAATCATTATTCAAACAACCCAGATCTATATGAAGACATCATTGTTAGACAACAGTAATAAAGGAAAAAAGATCAGATATTTCCTTCCACATATTTCAACAAAACCCTAGATCCCATATGCGATTTTTCTTAACTGAACCTGTGTATATACGCGCTTTCACAGAGACAAACCGGCGTATAGATCTGCAAACATTACAGAACTATGCATCTCTTCAGAATAGTTCCAAACACACTTTTGCTAAATGAACCTGTGTATATATGGGCTTTTGCTGAGACAAACCTACGTATATATCTGCAACTTTTTTAGGACTGCGAAGCTCTTCAGAATAAATAATTAGTTCAGGTTTGACCCTTCACTTCAATAAAAATTCGCCAAATCACAAATCTAAAAATTCCATAAACATATCTAGAAAATACATAGTCATTTCAGGTCTAGAGACCCTGATCCATAATTTTATTCATAGGTGCATTATTAATTCAAATTGATCAATAAATTTTAACCCATTCCATGCATATGTACTTGAGAGTGAAGTATTCATTCAATACCCAGACCCATGCACACCCTTGCACTATGATCTTCTTCTCCTTATATATTTTTAGCTTTTACCAATAGCATGAGCCAAAACCACACAACTTCCGATGGTATTCTTGGACGGAATCAAATAGAAAATACAATGCTCAATACTGTGTGCTAATACCATGGTAATTCCCCTTTATATCATAATTTTAGAGCGTGAAAGGCATATGTGACTTTGATTCTTCATACCCGTGTGTATACGCGTTTTCTCTCCATCAGAACTACGTATATACTAATTTTGAATGTATACATGGGTTGCCTTCATAAAATTAGCATATACATTGTCTCCATACGCGGGTTTCCTTCATCAAACCTACATATACATTATGACATTATATTTATCATTTCTCTGCCACTTACTAAAATTCCTTTCTCTGTCACATCTAAACTGATCTATAGATACATCATTTTTACATCTTTAGCAAATAGGTTGCTATCAAAAGGAAACTCGTCAAGTATGTTTCCATCAAGGACAACTTCATCAAGCAGGTTGCCATCAAGGAAAACACATTGCATCATATTTCCAACAATTGTCATGTTGTCTAATTTTTTATTTGTGTGTTTTCTCCTAGTGTCGCATCCTCCTAATTCAATGTTTCCTAAGTGTCGACACTTAACCATTAGAAGCGCTTGAGTTGGTTATTCCATGGTTAGGTGAACTCATCACTCAACTTGATTTGGAAAATTATATTCTCGCCACTCACAAACTTAAAAAAACACTCAAAAGCACAAAAAAAATCGAACAAAAGCAGGAAAATCACTCACAAAAGAAAAATCACACTCCAAGTTTCTCAAGACATGCGCTTGACTTGAGTGCACTCCTTCGGGCTGAAGAATTCACCCAACATGAGAAAAATCCTTCATGCCAAGCAAGTGCGCACCCCTTGATCACGCTCCTTCGTGTTGAAGACATGTGCTATTTCTAGGGTGCATGCATGAGCCTCTTGTTGCAGGCCAAGTGCACTCCTAGATAGTAGGATCTTGTTTAGATTCCATTAACTAATCCTTCCATGCGACAAAAAGTGGTGCTCATGCATGAATAAGTTTTGTATTAAAACTTATTTAACTCAACTCAGTTAATCATTTATTTACATAATCATTCTCATCTGAGTTGGGTGCATAATTGTGAATCAATTGTCTCTTCATCAACTAGTGATGCAAGTAAGTTTTGCATGTCAAATATTTTCATTTCCTTTCATAATTTCACAAACGTTCTTTATTTTCTTGTTGTCGATTCTCCTTTCTCAAATTTTTTGTTGGAATTTATGCTCAATATTCATCCCTTTGACCCTTTAGAGTGCACTAGTGAGCCCTAGGTGTTTTTCTCCACTTTCTTGAGCACATGAGCGCACTGCAAAGCCATAAATCACCCAATGCATCTCTTCGTTCTTTAAAAGTGCGCCCTCCTAGTTTGTGTGCCTATTTTCTCTTTCATGAAATTTATTTTGTGTGGTAGTTCATGGTTTTTCATGTTCTATCACATGTGATGGCTCTCTGTACATGATTTACAAGTATTTCTCCACAAGTACCATGTCTTCATCTATTGAACCCATTCCACTTCATAAAGTTCCCTCCAAATAACTCTCATAGGCAAGAACTAAGGAACCTGTCGAAGTTGAAAATCCAAAAATTCACATATATGCAAACACACAATTCTTTATTGATAAAACTATAGAGGTCAGATGGAGATATGCATGTGTACATAAACATCAAGAATTATAAGATGCACAAGATCATGTGCAGATTTGCGGTCACGCCATGTGTGCAGGTTATTGAATGGATCATTACACATATCAATGAATCTCTCCTTGTACTTCATAGTGAGAGTGGTAGTGAAATTTCCACGTACTATGGTGAATACATGCAAACATATTATAATATGCTAAAGCCCAATTAATATGAAAATGACAACTTCCACATGAGATGGGCTACCCTCGACACAAGTGACGTTATCAAAGCATATTTGTTTATATAAAACATACCCTAAAGGTCTTGGGTTGACAACCTTCATAGATCAGGGGCATGCCATTCAAGAAGGACTCACTTTAACCAAATTATATACTAAAAACTATATGCTACTGGTTACGAAACTTACCCGTAAGTCCCTCGGTTGATGTAGATCCCATGGGGTGCAAACCCCCTACAACACTTTGTGCTCCGAAACTTGTAAATCCACAAATAACAGACACAAAACCCTAGTTGTACAACATATATAGTTCCTAGATGTTAGTGAAAACCATGTATAATATCATGAAAACAATATGAAATTTTCAATTAATGATTATCATACATGTATAAAGCATCATTAACGCGTAAATATCGGGAACAAGATGGCTCTTCTTATTATGAATGACACGTACAACAATCAAAACGTGGAGAGATCACCTGAATCCTACCACAGACTTTCAAGCATACCGTCCTCTGGATCCGTCCAGCCCTAGCCTCGCAACAATTCTTCCAAGATGTGTGCACAATATATGTCGTAAAGGATGATGAACATCTCAAGGAAACAAGGGTTTCCTGAATATACCTGGGAAGTGCAGGAGGCACAGGAATATCATACTTGAATGGGGATCCAACATAGTATAATATCTATATCTTTTCTCTCTCCCTTAGGCCATATCTTTGAGGGGCTTTTATACTCTCTCAAAATTAGTTTCTGCAATTAGGAGAAGTTAGGCCATGGGCTGGGGTGGTTGAATTACTGGAATAACCATCAAACCTGCCTCAAATATAGCGAATTTATATATTTTTTAATAATTAAAAAGGTATATGTGGATCTATATGAATGGACTCACGTGTATACGCAGAAAATTCTGGGCAGAGTCACATATGGGTTTTAAGATATTGTTTTTTGAGAAGATATTCAAGTCTGGGGGAAAGGGTGCCTAAGGCCAAAGTGTAAATCATCAAGTACATGAAGGTGATAAATAACACTATAATATATTCCCCCTAATTAATGAGGTAAGAAGGGGTACATGATGGCCGAAATGTATTACGTGCATAGAAAGAACCTTGCAAGGACTAGAGAGGACTTCACTAGATTTCAACCTACCAAAACAACCAGTGAGAGAAATCGAAGAGATAGCTCATGTCTGAGGCGGGCATACCCATGCTCATTGAAAGAAAAAGTATGTCCGCATATGAAAGATAGAGCGGATCCAAAATGTATACAAGTATAGCTGAAAAAATGTAAAGTACATAATGAATCATCTGATTGCTGATCACTGCCTGGAAGTACAAGTCAAAATCAGGTCTAAGTATCACATATAGAAGAATGATCAATGATGCTGCAAATAGATATCTAATCACAAAAGTCGCAACTGAATCTCCATGTACCAAATCATAAGTGGTGGAACAAATGGTACAACACGCAACTCAGGAGCCAACATATAAGATGTTTTTGTGGTGAAACTGCAACGTATAAGGATGTACGGTGTCACTGGAAGAAAACTGAAGAAACTGTCTAGTGAACCAAATCATGCTGATGCAAACCCGAGGTCTTCACCGATCACTATGGCATAATTATACACAATGGGAATAAATGAGCTGAATTCGACCATGTGAGAAATCGTTTGATTACCAGTCATTGATGTATACCGTAAACAAACGCGAGACAACCCACTGATAATGATAATGAGTGTAAAGGTGCCCCAATACAATCCAACAAGTTTGAATAAATGAGTTGAAGTCGAACATTTGAAAGGATCCACCAATAAAGAGGCAATGATGTATCCTCACTGTCGATGGTGAAGAATCTGCCACTTATGACTGCAAACCCCAAGGTACTGACAAAAGGACTCTAGATCTTATTCCTAGAGAAATGAGTCAGAGTCGATGGGAAAAGATCCACTGGAAGGAAGGCATTAAGGCATCCAACATTATTCCAGTGCGAGTGTAACCCATAGGCAAATATTTGGAAGGAATCAAATGAAGTAGAGTGAAGTAACCAATTCGAATTACATTTCCGACATGCACAAAATGAAGCTAGCGCATGGCAGAAACCCTTTGAACCAATCAATAATGAAAGATGACAAAGAGGCGAGATATCCACCGATAGGTTCAAATGGAAATCCAAGTATTGCATGAATCCCAGGTGTGATAATGTAAGATGATATTGAACACAAGGGAAACCACTCAGTCAAAGACCCATAATGATGATCAAACGTTGAGCACAAGGTCATCTATAAATAATGTAAATAGGGCTAGGGTGCAACTCTAGCTTTGCTCTCAGAGCAATATGTCGTAGTCGATAAGAGACAAACCTGCCAGCAAGAATTCAATGGAGAACTTATCAAACCAGCAAGAGCATAGGACCAAACATCTGATGTGATATAACAAGACACTGACAAGACCAGGAAGGCCGACTAAAAAATGAGTCAAGAGACACCACAGATAGGCCAACTCAGGTTAACTTCCCTTGAACAAAAGCATGACTCATGTTGACTATGGCAGAAAATGATAAATTTGTATAAGTTTTTCATGTAGGAGGCATGAACAAACCCTCCATATGATTGGAAGAGATAACCAACCGAGGGAGAACTGACGCATGTGACAAGGTTATGGATTCTCCTAAGTCAAAACTAAAACCATCCCAAATGAAGGAAAGGCATAGTTTTTTGTGCTTTTTTCAAGGGTGACAAAACTAACACTGTAGCTGCCATCAAAATATGAAGTAATATCTTGTTCCCACTCTTTTTCACATATTTAATTTTTTTGTCTTTTTCAAATTCAAAGCCTGAAAAAAAATAAAATAATGCTATAGTATAATAGATAAAATGGGTATCATAAAACATATGCACTAGTTCTGGGGATAGGAACAATCCTATGCTTAATGCAAGGTGGCAGAAACTGGTAAGTGATACTCGAAGGAGTGTTCCATCCATGGGTAACAAGGTGTCAAGTCGCGGTAGCTAAGTGATTGCATGGTTAACTTGTACAGAGATTCAAGGTCCAAAGATGGCTTAAACATTGAGCCCAAATGAAGTTGACTAAAGGCCAAGATAAAAAAGTAGTCAATATGCAATATAGAAATACACCTTGACAACCAAAAAGGGAGCCTCTAGGGTAATGGCCAGAAAAATGATAATGAAGAAGAAGAATAATGAAGCTTCAACGTATATGTCATGGCAGAATTAAAGATGACTCCCGAGCCTACATCAATTGCAACATGGGCGACAAATGCTAGCGAGGAACTAACTAGGTAGCCCATGTAAGGGAAGGCTCTACGATCAAGTCATGATTAAAACATCAGCGAGTGAAAATGGGTTAAGTATTCATGACAAGATGGGATCGACCATATGGAAAGTGATCAGAATGGAGGCTAGCATGCAAAATGCAATAGAATGTGGATTCCCTAACCTATATGCTAGTTTAGAATCATATACCCGCCGTGACAGGTCAGCGGTCATGGATCCGAAGAAACTGGAAAAATCTCAACTTCAATAAAATGTCCCTGAAAAAATACCTTTCCCAACACTTACAAGCAACATGGTTATACAGCCTTAAATAGATTTGAAAAATAAGCACGAAGAAATTTGGCAAAAGTTTTTCAAATTCTGGGTATAAATAGACCATTTACCTCATCTTTGGATCATTTTCACATTTTAGAAGTGGAGGAGGAACTTTTGGAGTAAAAATTCCCCTTCTCAGAATAGGAGCAATCAGCCATCAAATTGTGCCGAATCAATCAGGTAGGCTCTTAATTCATCTTTGCCATCAATTTCATTTCATTTTAAGAGAAAAATTTGGAAATTTGACCATAGGAAAAATTTGTTTTGATGAAACCCTCTATGCATACACAGGTTCGTGTGGACGAACCTGCATACAATATGCGACTGTGTGTAAAGGAAGTCATGTATGCACATACCAAAAATTTAAAATTTGAACCTAATGAATGATTTGATGGATTTTTTTGGGATGTCTATTAGCTGGAGGGAGCGTGAACATAGTGCCATGTAATGTTCCCAAATCGGGATAGCTAACAATCCATGGCTGGAAAACGCATTTTCTAGAAATGGAGGCAGCATGATTTGAAACCAGGACTTGGATCCCTTAGATCAGTGCATCTAAGACTAAAATCCAATAGATGGCTCCAAATAAATCCTTCTAGAGCAGTTAAACAGATCTCCCACTACTAGATGTCCTCAAAAAGTGCCCGGTGAGGGACTGCAACAATTCTTAAGCAAGAAATGGAAATACATCGTTATTTTACAACCATGAACACATGAAGATCTGATCAACCAATAAATGATGTTATAGCAGTAGAAAGAGTACAATGTCTTGAGGAAACAACCTCTCAAGAAAGGCAATGTAAGCCTCAACCATACATGTATATGAAAATAGATAACACTGCTATTTCTGCATAAACCTAGGCTATGAGGACGTAGTTTATAAGAGATAATTATCCATATTACATAATAACAGAAGTATATGACAATATATGGCTCAAATAAAGTGGGGGAGCAAAGCTCTAACCCTTGAAAGCAACAATACAACAATCCTCCAAGGGATTGGTTGAAATACACAAAATGGCAAAAATGTCAGAGTTGTTGGGTAGTAGCTGTAACTCAAATATGGAACTGAATAGAGAAGGCTGAAGATGATGAGAAATCTTAAGTATACCTTCTCCAATGGATCTTCAAAGTGGAGGGATGATCCTTACACTTGAGATCTCACCCTCCAATCAATCTGCAAACCCTCACTACAAATACTCCATGAAAATAACGCAGTCACTAAGAGGGATTGCGCAGTGAGTGGAATAGAACACTATGGCCAAGTGCCAATATCTTAAAATCAGCTCTCAAGCTTCCAATCTATTCTCCCAAAGAAATTAAATACTCTCTCTCTGAAAAACAAGAGATGGAAGAGGTGTTGTGGAGTCTCCACTGCAACACCTTGCAACACATAGTTATGCTGCTGCAGCAATAACGCTCTCCTGGAGGAGGAGGCTTTGGCCTTGAGCCAAGAGATGTGGAGAATGAAGAACCAACCTTCAAGAGGCCTCTCAAGAAGGTGAGGAAATCCTAAATAGGAATTCCTTGGCAATTCTTGCTAAACAACAAAGAATGCACAATGTCTGAATAGACATGAAATGAATAAGCATAAGCATGAATAAAAATGGCTTTCCTCCTCTCCATATATAGCAAGTGAAGGCTCTCTCTCCATGGGCCCCATCCACTAGGGTTTCCTCCATAAGGGAATATTCCCTCCTCTATCTCTGTGTTGTCCCATGTAGTGCTTTCCACCTCATACCCAACGATGTTTGACTTGGTCAAACTTAACCAAGCCTCTTTGCAAAAGTCTCCTTTCACACATGAGGGTGTGAAATCTAGTTCCATGGCTGATCCCTTTTCATACTAGAGGGATTTTTATATATATTTTTATTATGAATAGGCCTCTTCACCCAATTATTCATCTCCTAGGTGAAAATGGACAAAATTAATATTCCAATTTATTGAAGGAAAAATTTGGAATATTACAGTCCTCCCCTCCCAAATGTTGCTTGTCCTCAAGCAACTACAAGGATAGAACTGGAAAGTATCCAATCAAGGCATGGAGTCTGAAATGTGATGAGGAACATCTTCCCCATGTGGATCCTCCATCCCCAAGCAATCATCCAAACAAAATGAGCCACCTCCCAACAAGGCAACTCCTGAAAATCTGCTTCCACCTCAAGCTCCGGTAATGAAGGTGGGCTGAAAACATGAACATGGAAAGCATCATATCCTACCCCAAGCTATCCTTCTCTCCACTTATGAAAAGTGTAGAGTGTGTGCTGATCCTGGGCTACAAAATTATTGCCCTCAAATGGCAAAGTGAAGAACAATCCTCCAAAGGGATCTCCTCCAACAATGAAGAACAAGCTGGCCCAAAACCATCCATCCATGATGAGTAGGACAAGATCATCATAGAGTATCCCAATGAGAATTTTGCTAAAATTTATACATGATGATACATGATACAAACAATGTCTCACAAGGATACAACACAGTTTCATCCACTGCAATCTCGAAAAAGAACATGGCAAGTGACATACAAAATCCATCACATCTACTAAGGAATAGTAAATGGCTGAATATAAAAAAAATACAAGATCAAACACTTGCCCATGGTTGTACAATGTATGACTATCAAGTCCATGGTCCACATCAAAAGAGAACACATATGTAGTAGTGGTGGTCATATCTCCTCCCATGCTCCCATTAGAACATGTAGTGCAAAAAAAGTGGGAATTTTCTCCCCTCAAGGACACATCCAACTCATGTGTCTCTCTCCTAATAATGCTCCTCATACAAATCTGATCCATATCAGAAAATGAATTCATGATCATCAATAAAATGAGGAAAATGCTGAAGGTTTCAAGTGATGCAAGAAGGTACCAACGGCTTCCCCAATAGTGACAACGCAGTTTTACAAGCTGCTGCTTGAGGAAATTACAAGGCAAAATGTTTCTTTTTACATGGTCAATCATGTACGTCTTCATATAATACATGTTAGAGTGCATAAGCTGAACATACATGTGATGATAAAACATTTTCCCAAAGCCACATAAGAGATGGCTACCTCCATCATATAGATTGGCCCAATAAAACTCATGGAGCAATGTGACAAGCTTGCCCTCTTGTGAAGCAATGCACTGCATAAGAATGGTAAGAGTGTGCAAGTCTATGAATGTAAAAACAAACATCTTACCATATGTTGAAAGTAAGATGATACATGGATCTATAAATGAGTCCTCCATAGTGTTTTGGCATGCTATGAAGAAGAATGAACCATGTGCTGCAAGAAAATAATCCTCCTCATACTTGGAAATCCAAGTCAAGAAGAATATTTCATAGTGATAGATGCCTCTATCCACTAATCTATCATCATCATATCTTCCTTGTTCACCAAGTGCATATAATGTGAAGTGATCCTGGGGACACTCCATCCATAAATCTCTGCTCCAAAGTGACAGTGCTGTGAGCTTATGCAAATAAGCTCC
This sequence comes from Pinus albicaulis, assembly GCA_034641835.2. NCBI lineage: Eukaryota > Viridiplantae > Streptophyta > Pinopsida > Pinales > Pinaceae > Pinus > Pinus albicaulis. The sequence goes on along the minus strand of CM076575.1, from coordinate 197,225,461 downwards.
TGTCAATACAAAGCTCTGTTCTTTGACATGCTCCTTGTCAAAGACTCCTCCAATAATGCTACAAAAAATATGGAATACTTCCCAAGTTGGAAGTGCTTCCAAGTCATTGTTGTGGAGGTAAATCCCCTCTGCAGACAGAGGCGATCCCTACTAGCCTAGACCGGGTCTAGCAACAATTTTTCACGCTATAGTGCAGGTTCCTAATTTCAAATAAACCAACTAGCGATGAAGGCTTACCTAGAATCCAACGTTGTCACTTGTAGAGAAAGTAGTGCTCCTGTTCCTTAGCTCTGGCAAATCACAATCCTCACAATCTCCGTGATCGGACACCTGCACACGCAAGAAACACAACAAACTCAAGCATAAAATCCAGTATATGCAACTATATGTCAGTTAGAGAAGACATAACTCATTATCATAATCATCAACAAGAGTGGAACCATAACCAATAGTCGCTTATTATTAATCAATCAAAGGAGGATACAACCTGGCTTTGACGCTGAATTCTCCTTCGGAAGGTCGCCAGTGGAACACGTCTCGAAAAAGCCTGTCGGGGATGGGACAAGCCTCTCTCTTCGGATGTATGGACAATAATCTCCTTGCTTGGATCTGGCCTTAAGGGAATGAATCAAGGCTCTTGCAGCATAAGGCTCTAATGGCTCTTGGGAACTTGGAGATTCTACCATTCAGCCATTCAGCCCCTTCATCAATGGATGAAGGCTATATTTATAGAGGAGAGGAGGAGGTTGGGATCCCTACAATAGTGGAAGGGAGGAATTATCCCTTGGGAGGTTCCCCATAAGGTGGAAACAAGAGGCCAAAGGAGGAAGGCCGTGGTTATTCAGTCGAAACCACTCTTGATGACTCATCCACGAAGTTGTTGTAATCGAAACTTCACCTCTTTTTTTTAAAAACTTTCCAAAAGCAGATTGGCACGGGTGCTTAACTGGGACAGAGCGCCAATTGGCGTGGGCTCAGTGTTAATTTTCCCCCATTGGCGCGAGGACATAACGGGCTACCAGCGCCAAGGCAAAAACAGGTGTTTTTAGGGGCCTACTCAAGAAATGATCAATAGAAGGAATGTTGTCCTCATGGCAAGGGATGCAATGATGGTATTTGCAAGTCATGAAACTAATTATTGGTCACAGAAATGAACCTCCAATGGGTGAGATGGGGATTGCAGGGATGGTGACAAATTACTGTGTAACAGATGCCCCCTAAAGCATGAGGCCCGAAAGAGAGAGAGGGGTGAAATGCTTTACGAGAACTTGTCCAACTGAAAACAGCGCCATCGGAAAACCTGCGTAGAGAAATACAACTGATATCTCAAATACATGATATATGTGTGGTATGGGCACAGCCATCCATAACAGAGCATACAATAATCCAAATCCAAGGTATGGACGCAGCCATCCAGTGAGGATCGATAAATAGACTCAGGTATGGTCGTAGCCATCCAGTCAGTGAGTCATATAACTAGTCAAAATAATCCACAAAATCGCAGCCTGGATTATAACAGACAGGAATCCAGGGTCTTGCACTCCATCTCGACCCGAAAAAAGTACAAGTTCAAGCATGCGAATAAGTGAGCTGAAGTCAAACATGCAAGAACATCGCCTGATTACCAGCCAATGATGAAAGATGTTAACATACGCGAGAGGTACCACCAATAATGACAATGGTCCTCAAGGTAATATAGGTACAATCTACGGCATGTGAACAGTGAGCTGGCGTCGAACACCCGTAGAATTATCCGATCAGAGGCCAGTGATGAAAACCTCACGTCGAATGCGAAGAACCTACCATTGAGGCATGTAGGCTCCAAGGTACCAGAAGGGAGTCTCTAGATCAGCTTCATGGATAATGAGCTGAAGTCGATAGGAAGTGACCTTGATCGAAGGTGGGCCATAGTGTTTCCCACATCATCGACACGAGGCAGAGGAACATAATGTATTTGTGAATCAGGATCAGATGAGAATCAGAGGAAGGTTGAAATCTGCAGAGGTCAACTTCTCTTGAACATATCGGCGGCACGGTAGTGGATTTGGCAGTATTTGACATCAAAAGATCAAGGGTCACGGTGACAAGGCAAAGAGCAGATGAGAGGTCAAAAGGGATCACCCAAACCCATGGAGGCAAGTGGAAAACGAGATGAGATATCCCCAACCCGACACAAATGCAGACAAGTGCCATGTTCAAGAGCGACATACTGCCGACATGACAATGATGTTGGTTCCATTTTCCCCACCATTTCTAGCGAGTACCTCTTTATTTTTACACAAGCTTGAAGAGGATACCATATGCTTGTCATATAAATCCATCCTTCGAATGAACCCATCCTAGTACATTTAACGAGCCCTAGGAAGGAGAAACTCGAATAACATCATGATTAACAATTTTCGATGTCATTTAGGTTTAATGAGTCTCACAAAGGAAGAACTCGGTGTATTTTCATGTTTAGAGAGTTTGAAAAGACAACGGAAAAGTAAACTCCAACAGTCCCTTTTCGTAAATAGTTTCTCAGACCCGAAAAGGTAGAAAACTTTGTCTGAGAAAACCTCCTAGTCGCAATAGGCTAGGGTATTCCTTTTTCGTAAATAATCTATCCCAGCCCAAAAAAGGGGTAAACGTATACTGGGTAGATGTCATTTCGTGGCCACTTTAACGAAATCGAAACGACAAGGGCCTCCACAATCTTTTTATGTTTAGAGAGTCAAAAAAGAGCTGAAAGATGACTCCCCCTGGAGGAACGAGTGGTATAAAGGGTAGCGACTCGATCCGGTAATGGTGGAACTGCTCAGAACATGATAAAAGTCAAGAGGTTGGCTAACAAGACCACTCATTGCAGCGGTTCCTCAGGAACGGGTAAAAAAACCAAGTGAAGGCACATAATCGGCCAAATAGATAATGACGATGGAGTGAGAAAACCAAGGCTCTCTGGTAAAACAGGCTGATAAAATGGAAATCACAAGAGGTAAAATGGGAATGGTTTCATTTTTATACAAGCTTGAAACAAAGATAAACTATGCTTGAAACCGGTTTCATTTTTACACAAGCTTGAAACGGAAACTATGCTTGAAAAAGTAAGCATGCCCCCAGCATGGTGACTCAATTCGAGGTACATGCCCCCCAAGCTTCAATCCATATGAAAGGAAGATGGAGTGAAGGTTCAAATTACGAGATCAAGAGAAAGACTCGACTGGGATTTTACGAGATCTTATCAAAGACTCGAATTGAACAAGAATGTGTTTCATTATTTTAACAAGGTTGACACATTAAAAGAACTATTCTCAGGACACCGTGTTTCATGGTTTAAGGAGCTTAGCACAAGACAAGGAACTCTGCTCCGACAACCTTGTTTCATTTTTTAAGGAGCTTGACACAAGACAAAGAACTCTGCTCCAAGAACCTTGTTTCATTTTTTAAGGAGCTTGACACAAGAAAAGAACCATGCTCCGACTGCCTTGTTTCATTTTTTAAGGAGCTTGACACAAGGAAACGAACTCTGCTCCGACTGTCTTGTTTCATTTTTTAAGGAGCTTGACACAAGGAAACGAACTCTTCTCCGACTGTCTGTATCATAATGAACAAGAAGTCATCGCTTCCAAGAGTTCCACTCCCGATGGAAGGAAAACATCCTAGAAGTCAGGACCCAATGCCCCTAGCACCTGATGCACAACGACACTATCACTGAGTACAGGCATAGGGTAGGTAGCCACATAGTTGACCTGCAGTGGGGCAGATAAAATGGGTGGATAAAAACCAGCAAGGGATGATGGTGGGCCAGCTGCCACATCAGGACCAAAGAACGAAAGCTGATCAATGGTCACAATCCGTCCTTCATGTGGAAAACAAACCACACGAAAAAGGGAGGAGACGAGCACTCCCATGGCATAGGTGTAATCGCGCCCCAGGAGCAGATTGAAATCCAAGGGGCCTGGAACAACCATCACGTTCATATGGATGGTTTTACCTCCCAAAGTAACAGGTAACCTTGGAAGGATCCCTAACGGTTGACTCGTTCTTCTGTTAAACGCCAACAGATTCTGTGTAACAGGCACAAGTGGCGGCGAACCAAACGCTTTCCAAGTAGTTGAGGATAAAATACTAACAGACGCACCTTCGTCTATAATGGTGCTAGGTACGACCAGAACAAAAGCCTGTACTGTGATCTCGAAAGGCACATAAGACGGAAGGTGGTATCCTGGAAATCGATTCCAATCAAAGGAAGCGACTAAACTACTCGAAGGGGCTACCATCGAACTGATATGGTCTTCCCCTGGTGTTACGGAAGAATAAGGAGCATCCTCCACGACCTCCATCTGGAAGGTGGGTGGAGTATCCTTCGGGACCTCCATCATGGGAAGCGGAGGAGAAACTTCTTGAGATATAGGGACAGGAGAATCTTTCTCCAAGTCTGAGGAATCTGAAGAAAGAAGAAGAACCTGAGGGATGTGAGATCCACTCTCCACGGAAAAGACCTGGTGCACCGTAGACGGGGCCAGCTCAACTGATCCCACGACCAATGGTTGGTCGGGAACAGATTCCTGAATTTGAATTTCCGGGGGAGCGGGATCAACCAAGGATGGCTCTTGACCAATCATGGGATCAGCTGGTGGAGGAATCAAAGAAATCTATTTGTAACCAGCCGGAAGGCACAGTGTAGAAACAGTCGAGTTGTCCAAAACTTTCTTGGCTTCATCCATATACGGACAAAGGTGAATGGCATGGTGCCCTTCACACAACTTACATGGATTGGTAATCTTACCCTGCTTCTTAGGAGCCTTACCAGCACCAGTTGAAGATGTACCCCCAACCTGACTCTCGGAAGCCAAAGGCAATGGCGAGCGACCGTTGGACCATACTTCGAGCACCTTGAGAATGCTAGGGCAGTCTCGAAGAAGATGGTTTCCCATGCACAACATGCAAGGGAACTTGACTTTCCATGGAGGGTTGGAAGGTTTATCAAGAGGAGATGTTTCGGAGGCAGTAGCTGCAGCCTTAGCCTCTCTCTTATCGGACTTCTTCTTCTTTTTCTCCTTCTTCTTATTCTTACCACCTGGTAACTCGAATCAAGACTTTCACCAGGCGAAGTAGAAGAGGAGGACGCAGAAATAGAAGAAGAAGGGGAGAGGTCCACCTTGGAATCAACATGATGTTGTTCAGGTGGAGGAGACAGTTGAACAGTAGTCGAGACATTTGGGACCATAGAGGTTGAAAACAACCAAACAGGCAACCCAAAAGTTAACCCAGGAAGGGACAACGTTGCCATATAAGGAGCACCAACATTTCCAAAAGGAGGAAAAGGACCAGGATTCCCATCGGAGGGGATTCCTTGGTTGGTGAGCTCTGGAAAAGTTTCCATTAGAAACAATCTTCAGAACAACACCCTAAGGAAACTAACTTTAACCGGGAATATTTCGTGGGCAGTTAATTTTTAAAACATTGAAACAAAACTCTACCGTTTCATCTTTTAACAGTCGAGAAACAGGAAAAAGGTGACTCTATCTCTTTCAGTTTTGAAGCAAGGGTGAAAGGACAAGCGCTTGGTGATCCTTTAAAATTTAAAGAGTCAGAAAAGATCAAATGACTACTTAGGAATACTAGGCAAAGGGTATATCTAATAACCGTGAATTGCAATATACACCTTGGTTTCAAAATGAAATAGAAATCAACCAAGGAATTGACGTACGTGCAGGAAATCTCCCCGAATGCTGTGTCCGGTGTATCACGAGTATAGGGCGGTAGACTCGGCTTCCTATGGATAAAGGATAGAAACCTAGTGGGGTCTCCCTTTATATACTCGATGGTACAAGGAGCACAAGTCCGTACTAGTGTTTTCTAAAGCCAAGAGGTGAACGACAACTACTAGGTTTAAAGACGCCGGAACATGTCTCTAGCCTAGACCTCTAAATGTTGCGTTAATGTTTCAATGCTGCCTTAGTGTAAATTGAATAAATTTTAATGTTTATCTTCAATTACGTTTCAGTTTTCAGGCCCTAGCGAGTGTTATATCTCGAAATATCCTAAATGCACACTATATGCCACAGTATACCATTCATTCGATGAAAGCTAATTACAAGAGAGTTAAGAGATTTTCACACAATAATGATCAGAGAACAACCAACAAAGTCTCTAATGCAGCTAATGGAAACCATAAACTTTTCTCTCAAAGTCACTAATCACTAATAACACCGAAAAGATTTTAATTTGCACTAACTAAATGAAAGCAAAAGAGATTTTTTTTGTATTTTCAATGTTTAATAGCAAAGTGCACTAAAAAAAATGAAAACTAATGAAGAGCAATTTGAGATGCGATAGTAAAAGAGAAAAGATAAGCAAATTCACTCAATGACAAACATGCAATCAAACCTCAAATTGACAAAAGAGTCCCTCAAAACCAAAAGAATCCCAAAGACTCAAATGGACCGTGTAATCTAGGCCCAAAGCGAGACAAAGTGAAATTCGAATGAAGAAGAAATCAATCACTCAAACAACGCAGTGAAATGATAGAAAACCACCAAACGAATGTAAAGAAGCAATCACAAGGTCGACTGAACCGATAACAACCAAAAACTCCCAAGGGAGGCTTGACACACAATAGCACTTAGATGCCCTAGGGATAGAATGCAAAATCGATGGAAATGGGCAAACAACCAAAGGATGGAGGTCACAGTCAGTCAAACAAGGCTCCAGAACACTCAAGCAGTCGAGAAAACAAGACCAAACACACTGATCAAGATCAGGAAGCTCAGAACAGAGAAAACCCTAGTACCTCACAGGATTGGCGCGACTGTGAGGCTGAAACTAACGCCAGAAAAGAATTGGCGCGGGTAATACACAAGCAACCTGCGCCAATGGGCGCGACTGTCAAGCTATAAAGCGCGCCAGTCAAGTTTGCTATGGAAAAATAAAAAAAAGCAATCCAACAAGCAGACCAATGATGATCAATATGACCAAAAGCCAAAATCACAAAAAGAACCAGCCAAAAGAGCTGATCAAGCAAGCAGAATCTAGAAACAACCGAAAAGACAAGACAATACTCCAAGTGTTCAGTTTACAAACTAAACTGGAGATTGACTGAAGCAACTTTGATATACTTCGCAATTGCAGAGCAAGAGAATTTCGAAGGCTATCTAGCTAACTTCAGGCTCTGTCTATAGCTTATAAAACAAACAACAACAAGCTCCACCTCCCCAGTGGAGTCGCCAATTTTTTGTGGAGGTAAATCCCCTCTGCGGACAGAGGCGATCCCTACTAGCCCAGACCGGGTCTAGCAACAACCGTCACATGCTATAGTGCAGGTTCCTAATTGCAAATAAACCAAATAGTGATGAAGGCTTACTTGGAATCCAATGCTGTCGCTTGTAGAGAAAGTAGCGCTCCCGTTCCTTAGCTCTGGCAGATCACGATCCTCACGATCTCCGTGACCGGACACCTGCACATGCAAGAAACACAACAAACGCAAGCGTAAATTCCAGTATATGCAACTATATGTCAGTTAGAGAAGACATAACTCATTATCATAATCATCAACAAGAGTGGAACCATAACCAATAGTCGCTTACTATTAATCAATCAAAGGAGGATACAACCTGGCTCTTACGCTGAATTCTCCTTCGAAGGTCGCCAGCGGAACACGTCTCGAAAAAGTCTGTTGGGGATGGGACAAGCCTCTCTCTTCGGATGTCTTGACAATAATCTCCTTTCTTGGATCTGGCCTTAAGGGAATGAATCAAGGCTCTTGTAGCATAAGGCTCTAATGGCTCTTGGGAACTTGGAGATTCTACCATTCAGCCATTCAGCCCCTTCATCAATGGATGAAGGCTATATTTATAGAGGAGAGGAGGAGGTTGGGATCCCTACAATAGTGGAAGGGAGGCCTTATCCCTTGGGAGGTTCTCCATAAGGTGGAAACAAGAGGCCAAAGGAGGAAGGCCGTGGTTATTCAGTCGAAACCACTCCTGATGACTCATCCACGAAGTTATTGTAATCGAAACTTCACCTCTTTTTTTAAAAAACTTTCCAAAAGTAGATTGGCGCAGGTGCTTAACTGGGACAAAGCGCCAATTGGTGTGGGCTCAGTGTTAATTTTCCCCCATTGGCACGAGGACATAACGAGCTACCAGCACCAAGGCAAAAACAGGTGTTTTTAGGGGTCTGCTCAGGAAATGATCAACAGAAGGAATGTTGTCCTCATGGCAAGGGATGCAATGATGGTATTTGCAAGGCATGACACTAATTATTGGTCACAGAAATGACCCTCCAATGGGCGAGATGGGGATTGTAGGGACGGTGACAAATTACTGTGTAACACCTGGACATACTAACAATCTCCACCACAATCTGTTCTGGTTTTACATTTAAATATATTGTTTACTTCTTTACTCTTTTCTACACTAGCACAATTATTATTTAATTAATAAATACATTTAATATGACGTACAGGAAATTAAACTGTCTTAAAAAACTGAATTAATAAATTTCCCTTTCACTGCTATATACCTTCATTCATTCTTTCTAAAGAAGATAACCCACAGATAGGTTCTAATGTTTTCAATTTTCTCAGTTACAGAAATAACATTTTTTCTAACTAGAAATCACAGTAAGATTTACAAATATTTCTTAACACTATGTCAAGTTACTTATCTCACTTTAGTATGATGATGATAGCCTCCCAACCATGAGAGAGGAAATTACGTCTTCAACTCCCCCCGTGCTCTGCACCAGAGTAGGACTTATATAGCAGTATTTCTAGAGTAGACCTCAAGACCCTCGGTCCAGTCTTCTCTTCCAGATCCAGGTTGTAGAGTTTCCACTGGTTCCAACCAATTCTGAATTTACTCTCACCTTCATTCCTCTTGGCTCTCTTTTCACTTCACAAAACCCCTTTTCCTCACTGGGATTTTATATTTATCCTCAGAGAAAAAGGTAATTGTCTTTTAACTGATTTTTCCCAACTACTCTAGAATATTGGAATACTTTATCATTATTTTTATGGAAACCATTCCATAAATAATTATTTATTCAAAGAAAAGAAATAAATCATGTTCATTACTAGAATAAATTTACTTGTTAATGTCATTTAAAAATTAAATTCATAATCCCTTTTTTAAAAGAAAAATAAATAGTTTAAGTATTAAATCTCGATGTTACATCTTCCCCCACTAGAAGTAAACACCGTCCTTGGTGTTCTATTCCACATCAGTAAATAGTTTTGGGTATGCCTCACACACAAATCCTGTGTGTTCCCTTGTAGCCTCCTCTAGGCCAAAGTGATTCAATTGCACTTTAACTTGGGTGATGGCTCACCTCCAGAGCGTTATTTCTCTCTGTTCGAGAATACGTTGAGGTTCTACCATAAATTTGTCGTCTGATTCAACCTGAAATCAACAAAGGCTTATGCTAGTTAATATAATATTCATCTCTTTTGGAGATCTAGTACTCAATCTTATTCCTACCTAAATATTTTTCCAATGTATTACATGCCTCGGATCATGCACATATCGTTTCAGTATTGATACATGAAACACATTGTGCACCCGTATGTGACTTGGTAATGCCAATTGATAGGCCACCGGTCCTACTCTTTCCAAGATCTGGAAAGGTACACATAACCTGGGAGCTATCTTGGCACACGAAGTCCACCTTAAGGTGCTTTTCTTGGGCCTAATTCTCACATACACAAGATCAAACACTTCAAACTCCCGATATGTTTTTTTTTTTGTCCGCATAAACCTTCTGTCAATCTTGGGCATCTTTTAGATTCTGTCAAATCTTCTTTACTTCTTGCTCCATTTTAGCCAACATCTCTGAACCAAGAATTAATTTGGTTTCTAGATTGCTCTAGTTAATGGGCGTTCGACACTATCTCCCGTATAAGGCCTCAAAGGGACTCATCTTAAGAGACTCTTGATATCCATTATTGTATGCAAATTCTACTAGATGTAGATATTCTTCCCACTTTGTGGGTTGTTGCATTATGCACATGCGCATCATGTCTTGTAGGATTTGATTCACCCGTTCTGTTTGTCCATCCGTCTGTGGATGATATTCTGTGTTAAAGTTGATCTGTGTGCCCAATCTGGTCAACAGTTCCTTCCAAAAGGCCGAAGTGAACTTTACATCTCGATCTGAGATGACTCTTTTCAAAATACCATGTAACCTAAATATCTCCCTCATGAAAATGCCTGCAATCTGCATCATTTTGTAATTGGACTAAAATAGAATAAAGTGAGCTTCCTTGCTGAGTCTATCTACAACCACCATTATAAAATCATTATGTTTCTTCGATCTCGGTAGACCAGTAATAAAATCTAATGATATGACCTCCCATTTCCATTTTGGTACAGGTATAGGCTGCAACAATCCTGCTGGATTTTGATGCTCCACCTTAACCTGTTGGCATTCCAGACACTTATTTAAGTATTCAGCAATATTTTTTCGCATACTAGGCCAAAAGTAAACTTTCTTGATTTTTTTCAGCATTTTCTGGTAACTCAGTTGTCCAGAATAAGTACTTCGATGATATTCATCCAAGATTAACTCTTTTAAACTCATCTAATTCAAGATGTATATCTTTCCTCTAAAAGTTAAAAGTTTATCACTATTAATCTTATAATCGGACATATTTTTCTGATTTTTTACTTCATTTGCTTGTTGCCATAAAAATTGATATTCAAGATCCTTATCGGCTGCTTCTTTTACCTGCTCCTGGAATTTGAATTCCACTTGATTAAAATAGAGTTCATATATGCAATGTAGTTTTCTACTCAAAGCATCAGCAACATGATTTTATTTTCCCCTAACATGATGAATATATAAATCAAATTCGCTTAGGAACGCATTCCACCTTACCTAGCTAGAATTCAAATCAACTTGTTTAAAATAGCTAGTCAGGCTACTATGATATGTTTTTAACACAAACCTTTTTCCCAACAAGTAGTGTCTCCACACCTTGAGTGCATGCATTGTTGCTGTCAATTCTAGATCGTAAGTGGAATAACGTTTCTCATGATCTTTTAACTTCCTTGACTCATATGCAATGACCCTTTCTTCTTGAGATAATATTGCTCCTACTCCTTCCTTGCACGCATCAATGCATACTTCAAATTCCTTGTTTGGGTTAGCTACCCTCAGTATAGGGGTAGTAGTCAACAACTTCTTTAACTGTTTAAAACTAGTCTGACATTCGTTGGTCCATTTAAACATCCTTCCCTTTCACTGTAAAGAGGTAATAGGAAAAGTAGGTTTTTAGAATCCTTCGATGAAATGCCTGTAATATCCAGCCAATCTCATAAAAGAACGTATGTCTGCTACGTTTTTGGGGTACCCTCCATTCCATAATAGCCTTTATTTTTTCAGGATCCACTGATATGCCTTCAGCAGAAATGACATGGCCTAAATATTGGATTTTTTCTTTGAAGAAATCACACTTATTGAACTCGGCATACAGTTGATGCTCCCTCAACATTTTCAGTACTAGTCATAAGTGTTCCTTATGATCTTCCATGGTCCTTGAATAAATTAATATATCATAAATAAATATCAGAATGACCTTGTCCAAAAATGGATGAAATATGCCATGCATCAGGCTCATGAACATTGCTGGTGCATTGGTGTCAGGTAGAGGTCACTTGTATTTGTATCCTTCCAAGGGTGTCCACTTTTCTTTAGGGTCGACTTTATCAAATATGCAAATGTGGGCTTTTCTTCATACGTACACTTTCCCTTATCCATTTTGAGTGATATTTAGGTCAATTTTGGTCCTATTGAAAATAGGAATTCAATGTATCATTATATCCATCAAATGATTTTTCAAATGTTTAATTTGACCACAGTTCCATATTTTAAAACTCCCTCTCAACTATGGATAATTCCACCTACATCATGTATCTCATCATCACGTATCATCATTGTTCATATTGATTCATCTCTTGCTTATTCCTTCTTATATTTTGATTCTCCATGTTGATATGCTGAGTATTCTTGAATCTAAAAGAAGAAGAATTTTTTATCAGAGGGGAGCCTAAGCTACCACCCTCTATTCAACGGGCTACTACCCAGAATTGTTGTCAGTAGGCTACCACCCGGGAACATCAACGAGGAGTGTGATCTACGACCCACATCAACATCAAAGAGAATATCATTAGGGAGCAAGTATTAATCTAGAACCATATTAGCGAGCATATCTCAACCTGGAATCTCATGGGGGAGCTACTACTACAACCCCATATCAAGCAATATGTGATATAGGTGAGATACTACTCAACCCATCTTATTGCCTATTGATATTCCCAAAAATGACCCTCAAGAGTCATGTGGTAGAACACTTTCATCATAATGTGCTTGGGTTTTACACCCCAAGTACACTCTAAACCTGTTGGCTAGATAGGAAGTGATATTACCAAGAAACCTAGCTTGT